>VFFE01005660.1:604103-617970 GCA_008921705.1 Burhinus oedicnemus
ACACAGTATAGTCTATTATAGTTTAACTTTATGAACTAGTTTATCCCTAAACTATATTTGTCATTCATTTTCTAAAATACATCCTATATCATAGTAAATGCTTGAAGAAGTGATTACATACAATGCAGTTTATCTGAAGTAAATAAAAAGAAGTCTTGCTGTTGATTTCAGTTACTCTCCTGCAACACACTTTGGCTTTTGTATAAAGCTGAGGGAAGGTTAATTTGACCGTGAACAAAGATTTATGGACATGGATAATTGCTAGAAGCAACTGTATTCATTTTCTAAAATACATCCTATATCAGAGGAGCCCCTTTCCCCACCATCCACCCCACATCCTTTAGGACCTCTATAAAAGAGCAATTTGAGCTACTAAAGTCTCACAGACATTACTGTTTGCTTGAACTTCAAACAACACACAGAAAACAGAAAGACAGTTGAGGGCAAATAGTCTGACTGTATTGCATAGTTAGACACTGCTCACAAGACATTGAATTTTAATGAGTAATCATTGCATTTCCAAGCAAAAACTACCCTGTAGCAAGCACGGAGCATTGCTTACAGCTCAGAGGACACAGAAACCATTGGTAAAGCAGAAGAACCCTTCCCAGTGGGTAGGTACTTTCGCATAATCACTGTATGCAAAAATAGAGAGCTGAGTTGAATGAGTTTTCTTCCTTCCCCTCCCACCTGACACACGCCCAGGCTTTTTTGATACCTGGGCAATGATTTGTGCAGATGCAGACCAAGTTTTTCTCTGCTGTCCATCTCAGACTGAAACCACTGTCTGCCAGTCATTTCTTCTTTCCTCTCTTTGCTTCCAAGCTCACCTGTAGTTTTCCTCTTCCCCCAGAGCAAAACAAGATCAGTCTGCTGGTTCCTAACATCTAGCTGATGCTGGTAAAGTAAACAAGGCCCATACTGTACTTACCAGGGCAACTTCTGCTGAGTAAAGTGGAATGGAGGAGCAGCTTTCCTGCCTTATATCCCACACACAACTTAAATTGGAAGCCCAAACAAGGCACAAAGCAGTGAATCAGCAGCCTTCCAGTGACTGATACCAACTTTCCCTGTCATCAGCTTTAAAAGGGACAGGTTTCTTTCGTATTTTTCCTGAAAGCTTTGATTTGCATGTGTAAAAACTTCCATTTTCCTAACTCCTGCCCAGGCACAGCAACCACTCTGAAGGGGTCACATATCAGAATTTACATTGTGAAAACTATGTATTTCAGTCCTTTGAATTACTGCAACCCCAAAAAGCATAACTTACGGAGAACATCAGCCTAAGGGCTGTACAAAGACTAATGTTTATTAGAGCAAATCTAACTACCAGGTGCTTAACAAAATTCAAACCCCATAGTCTGACACTTTTGCATCCATACAAGTAGAGGTCAGTGTAAACCTTCTGGAAACAGAGCCCTAGGAAATGAATGCACTCCGTAAAATAAAAGCGTGTAAGAGAGCATGTGGCAGTGACTGTGCTGGGAGGGCAGTAACTCTAGATTTAGTAACAGTCCTGTAAATGTTGAGCATTTAGGCTTCCATTTCACATCTCAGACCAAGTGACTGTGATGAAAAAAGACCCTCAAGCCTGTTGCATCAGAATAATTGTTAAATTAACACAGGATTATATGCTACCATGCTACAGAGATAATGAGATAAAACCATTTTAAAAGACACTCCTACTCAGTTCCAGATCTCAGCACCTGTCTCTTATTGTTTCGCCATTAAAGACATGAGATGAAATACTGCCTGCTTTGGAGCCGGTGACAAAGCGCTAGGATACACAACATTTCAGTCACGTCTGAGGCTAAAAGCTGTATGAATTAATCAGGTTCTTCTCTTATCTAAAATGGGCATTTGATTATGCTGGAAGAAGACGGAGCATCTGCCTGTGCTGCAAAGTCCTTTGCTAGTAGCTGTGCCTGGGGAGCCCTCTAGTGCAGCCACAGCAGAGGCTCACGAGAGGTCTTGCTGTAATGACACCACATCCTAAAAAGCTGTAAGTCATGCTGAGAAAGTCTTCTCCTCTCCCATGGCATAGCTGGAGCCAGGCCAGCGGACTTCCCAGGAGAGCAGGATCACCTCAGACTATAAATTTCTCCAGGTGATCAGCCTATGCTGGCTCAATTTTGTTGTAGTAGTAGTAGTTCTGGGCTGTATATAAGGATGCTTCTGCCCAGCAAAACTCAGAAGGAGGATGGCTCCAAGACCTAGGACTGCACCAGGGTCCAATACATTAGCTTCTGGGGAGGGAGGAGGCTTAAAAAGCAGGAGGTAAAGCAAATCAGGACTGAGGTAGCTCAGGAGAGCGGCCTTGAGAGTTCAGATTTGGACCAGAAAGATGCGCACGCTAAAAATGACCCCACAGCACAGGCACTGAAACAGAGCCAGAGCTGGAGTTAGAAGAGGCACAGTAAGTCCTGGCTGAGCTACATAAAAAAGATGTGTCAGAACTGTAAGTAATGTATTAGAAGAGCTGCAATATGGGCAAGGTCAAGGGGCAGAAAATAGGTGTGAACACAGCTCTGTGCACACATGCTGTGGGTGGAGAGAGATCATTCATCACCTTGAAGACAGGAGCATGCAACGCCTGGCTGTTCAGTATACTTGGGTTAACACTTTTATAAATAGCCAGTCACCAGAATATGCTTAGCTAAAGTTCCCCCTGTGAACTTTAAAACAGTCACACCTGAAGAAAGCTTCAGACCCTGGCTAGCAGTGGGAAAGATTTCCCTTCAAAGAAAAAAAAGAAAGAACCACGCTGAATAGTGGCTCCAAAAAATATGGTAGGTAATGCAGCGTAGACTTCTATAGCACTGTAATCAGCACTTGACAATACAGCCATTGGCTGTTTTGCCAGCCTTACAATACCACTCCCATGCCTGGGTGGTCAGCACCGCCCAGGTGCAGCACCAGCTTCTACACAGCCCTTCACAACGCCTTTCAGTGCTCTTCTTAGGATGCCCATATGGTCTTTCTGCTGCCCTTGCAGAGTTCCAGGGTAAGACTGAGGTGAAAATCCTGGAAGGGGACATCCGAGATGTGACGCTCGTGCACCGTGCCTGTCAGGGGGTCTCCCTCGTCATCCACACGGCTTCCATCATTGACACCTTGGGCCTCATAGAGAAGCAGCTGCTCTGGGAAGTGAATGTGACAGGTGAGCGGGTGAAGCACCTTTCTCAAACCTGTTTCTATTATGTGCTAATCATCATCTGTTCAGGAAAGGGAACACCTGACCTGTTTTTTTGAGCCAGATTAACTGGGTTTTCTGCATCTTGTACAGGCATACAAGTGAGTGCAAAGCATGCATCTCTGTAGCCCTGTGCAGCTCTGTCACTCTCCTCACCCAGCGTGCACCGGTGTTCCACTGCTGGGCACCCAGTCTTGTCAGCATTCACATATGCCCATCCTGACATCTGCACAGGCTTTGCCTTCAGTGAGAACAGCCGTAATCCCATGGTCAGTGGACCTTTCTGGAAGCAATTCACCTCTGAAATCCCAATGCGCATCTGAGAAAAATCGGTTCTTATTCTCTCTCCCCATGTAGCATCACTGCCTGTGGACATTTTTGAATTTTTACAGACGCTGCAGGCTTTGGCTGCAGTTACAGCAAACTTGCATTGCTAACAACCCAGACCCCGTGGCTCTGCTTCCTATTCTTTTTCTTCCTCCTCTTCTTTTCCTCCCATTTCCTGTTATGTCTGTGTGTGCATGAATGCAGTTCAGAGGAGCAGGTGCTTTCCCGCCTTGAGCTTATCATTAAAAATCCCCCAACAAACTCAAGGCTATGGGAGGGAGGGGTTTCACTGATTTCTCACTCAGGGATGGCATCTCCCTTTCTACTAAGGAGCCCCCGTTCTTCATGAAAAGATCAGATGAAGGGGGAAGTTTTTGGCTTAGGAATGGCCTGTGTGGCATCAGCTGCCAGGAAATTTAAATATATTTCCTAAAAGAACAACTTCATCCCCCTCCCTGTGATCCCAAACCCCTCTGTGCCTTTCAGAGAACTGGTACTGCCTAACCTGCGTGCACACTGACCTCCCTGGCTGTGTTACTTCAGCTCCTTGGTGAAGATTTGAGGAAGATGTTCATATTTACATGGACAGTTTTCCTGGTTCTTTGTTCCTCTCTGCCAAATACAGGGCTTCTTCACAGAAAAATAAGGAACATATTTCTACAGGTACCACTTTTACAAATACTAGCTACTCACCAGTGTTCAGAGCAAGAGAGTGTTCTTTGTAGCTGAGTTCTCTCTTACACGTACCTTAAAAACAGTGGTATGGCATTTTGGCTGTTTTAGCCTGGCTCATTGCCGGTACATTCAGCTTCCAAACCCTTTCATTTCTGCTCAGTCAAAGCCACAAATTGTCAGTGACCACAAATTAGAGTCCAGCGGGCAGCTTCTTAGGTCCCTGCCAGGAGGGAAGAGCAGAAAGGCAAGTTCCTGTAAACCTGTGCATTGGGTAGTATGAAAAATAAATATACAGGGATGGTAGTTCAGAAAGAGAATTTGTAAAGCTTTATCTTTATGACTATAGTCCTGATACAATCTGTTTTTCACAGCAGAATGTGTTGCTTAAACCCATGGGGGAAAAAAACCAATAAAACCCCAAACAAATATTAAAACATCCCAGAAGCAGAAAGCTCTGTAGCTCTAAGCTGGAGTCAGAGCTAAAAAGTTTATTTAAGTCTGCCCCTTCATTCCTTTTGGCAGGCTTACACTCAAGCACAAAGTATCTAGGCTTTCATAAATCCTTCAGATCTCCCCCCAGCAGAGTCTGCCTGCACGTGAAATAAGCCCACTGGGCCAGTGAGGGTTGGCTGGTAACATCTGGTAGAATGAAAGCGCACACCAGATCTGCTCCTAGAGCAAACTGACACTAAGGTCAGTCAGCAAATACTGCAGTCCTCTTCCCTCTTTCCCTCCGTTTCCATACTGATGCTCTTCTGGCTTTCTGACCAGCCAAGACACTGCTACGTACTTCATAGGCTTGCAGGATCAAAGTTTTGTTTCTCCTAGAAAACAGAACTTTTGTAATACAAATGTGTCAAGGAATCAGATGTGGATGTTCACAAACCAGAGCAGAAGGAAACAAGTTAAACTCGCCATGCTGGGGGCTTCCTCTGTCTCACGTGCCACACAATGCCTCAGAGCAAAAATACCCTTTTAGGAAGGGAAGGGAAGCAAATTTCTAGGAGGAAGGGAATTAAGAAAATAATTAAATATAATCCAAACAAAAGTACCCTCTGTGAATCAGATCCTTAGCCAGAAGGGCTTTGTGTGCAAGCAAAACTTGGACACCTGCTCCATGGAAGATTTACTTTATTATATGCTATGTGAAAAATGCTCGAATTCCCATCCTGTAAGAATCTTCATTTTTTACACACAACTTTGATCTCCAAATAAAATACATTTTATCTGGGTGAAATTGATCTTGAAAAGGTATCAACTGCCAAGATAATTTTTATGTTTGTTTTTTTTAAAACTTGCTATCTCATTTGATTTTACCTAGGCCTTCTGTACTTTATTACTTTCCCTCACTTTCTAAACATCATCGATGGCAGGAATTAAGCTATTAATTTTCAAAATCATATATTTTACTAATTATTTATTTTCCAGATGACTCTGCCTTGTGTGTCACCTAAACATAGTGACTTGTATGAACTCACTTCTCATGCGAATTTATTCCTGGCTGTGTAACTTTTTTTTAATTTGCACTTTCGTGTTTCTTAAAGCCTCCTTCAGATTTACTTTCCATTTGTTTCAACTTATTTCTTTTTCAAGCTTGAAAAAAGGAATTTTGGTGCCCTAACAATATTCAGTTCAATAATTCTTCCCATCCCCCACTCATTAATGGGTCCATATTTTGCTGCCAGTATTTCTTGCTCCTCTGATCCTCCTTTATTCATTATTTTCTCTTTAGCAATGCTAGCCTGCTCTGCATTGTGCTGCCTTTAGTTGTTGTTGTAACAGACTGAGCAAATTTGTTAGATCATTTATGTGCCTCACTGCTACTGTTTGATTTCATCCCCTTGATTTTAGCCCACACCCTTCTGGTATCATATCAGTCATTTTGGTTTAATGTTCCTTTGCCAAAGACATTTTCAAATGTCTTTGAGCTGTATCTTCCGTTCCAAAGTCACTGGCTTTCGCACATAATCTCTTTCATTACACCATGCCCAACTAATAAGGCAATTTTTGCCTCAAAGCTCAGAAGAAAAAGGAAAGAGTCTACTTGCAATTAAAACAACCCAATTTATTAAAATATTTATTTTCCCCTTCAGTGTACTTTCCTAGCATAACCCTCTTGGCTGCTTGAAAGACCTTGATCTTGCCAGTTTACCTCTGCTCTCCTCCATGAAAGCATTATGATAGGATTTTAAAAGTAAGAAATCCTGTATTACTGCAATTAAAAGCCAGAATATGCCAAAAGAAAAGGCACACATACACAAGCGTCACTTTGCTCACTGCAAGTTACTCTATGCTCTTTGACTACATGGTATCATGCATTGTTCTGACAGAAGAACTTCCCCTTCAAGCCCTCCTCTGAAGCCAATTGAATAGTGGATAGACTGCCCCTGGGTGAAGCTGCTTTTAAAGCAAACTTTCAGGTCCCACATTAAGTCTGTCCCTGCTTAACAAACCACCCAAGAGCATCCTCAAGCCTGGAAAACAGGAGCTTCAGCATACAGGATGGATGGAGGGACAGCTTCTGAAGGTTCTCTGCCTTAAACTGAGTCAATCCAACCAACAGGCACAAGCCCCTGAATCTGTGGTCAGTATCCATGCTAACATAAGCAAGAGCAAAATTTGACTCTTGACATACCCCCCCCCCCCCAACACGCAATTAAGACCCAGTGTTCATCCCTGTTCAACTCCAGCAGGTGCACTGACACCACTTAAATACAGACACAGAGCAGGTTCAGTTTCATTGAATGTGCTGCCCGGTTCAGGACAAGATTTTTCCAGCTGCAGAGAAGGGAGATCTGGCCAAGCTCAGGCCAGAGATGCTGTTTCTGATCTAAAAAGCCCACTTTTCCCTGCTTGGAGAGCTCTAGACTGACTTGCATGTTTCTCTTTTGAAGGTACTCAGCTACTGCTGGAGGCATGTGTCCGCTGTAATGTCCAGCACTTCATATATACCAGTACCATAGAAGTGACAGGGCCAAACTGCAAAGGTGACCCGATTTTCAATGGTGATGAAGATACAGCTTATGAGAGTGTATCAAAATTTCCTTACGCCCAGAGTAAGAGACTGGCAGAGCAGTCTGTGCTGAAAGCAGATGGCCAGGTGTTAAAGGATGGTGGCATGCTGATGACTTGTGCGCTGAGATCCATGTACATTTTTGGAGAAGGATGCCCATTTCTTCAAGGTCATCTGGATAAGTGTCTGTTGAACAAAAATGTCTACCTGCGCTTCTCCAGGAAGGAGGCTTTGGTGAACCCCGTGTACGTGGGGAACATTGCCTGGGCACATGTGCAGGCAGCCAAAGCCCTGCAGGTCCCCCAGAAAGCCAAGCACATCAGGGGGCAGTTCTACTACATCTCAGATGACACTCCTCATATGAGCTATGCAGATCTAAATTACGAGCTGACCAAGGACCTGGGGTTTGGAATCGAGCCCCGGCTCCCCATGCCTCTGACAATGTTGTATTACTTCTCATTGCTTTTGGAGATTGTGAGCTTCTTGCTCAGGCCCTTTGTCAGATACATCCCCTCCACCAACCGTCACCTGGTCACTCTACTGAACACCCCATTCACCTTCTCGTATAGAAGGGCACAGAAGGATTTTGGCTACATGCCCCGCTACACATGGGAAGAGGCCAAGCAGTGCACCGGTCAGTGGATTGCCTCCATAGTCCCACAGAGAAGGGTGCACTTGAAAAGCAAGGCTGCCTAAGTCTTAAGAGGAGCTGAGACCTGGCTAAACAAGTAGGGCCAGGAACCAGAGGAGAGCAGGGTGAACAGCAACAGCAGATCACTACAAAGCACTTAAATGAAGACTTTGTGTAACAGCCTTCTCATGCTCCCATCCCCGCCCCCAACCCAGAATAAATAAAAGTGAAACATTCATTTGTTTGTTGAGTACAGGCTGATCAGGGTAGCTTTACTGTATAGTCCACATCCACTTCTACATCTTGTGCAGCACAAAGACACTACTTTAGTAAGACTTCACACAGTCCATGGTGTGAACACATCAGCCCTTCTGTTCACTCCACGCCACCTTTACGGCTTTTGAAAAGCACAGTTTGTCCTAGAACTACGATTACACTTTACAAATATGTACTGCTCAGCTATACTTTACTCACTCAGCTCTTGCCAGCCTTAGCAAACACGCAGCAGGTAGAAGCCACCCGATAGCAAAAGCTGTTACAAATCTTGCTCACTTTTTCAAGAGCGTTGCCCAGTTTCATGTGCCACTCACCTGACAGGCAAACTTGAGAGCAAATTTGGGCACTGTAAGCAGTGTGAGGCCAAAAGTACAATGTAAGTGCAACATAGTTTTATTTAGGATGGTTTGTAGGGGGAGAGAAGGGGGAGATTTGGTCAGGTGAAGAATACCTCATCCATTCTCATTTTCCTAGTTACCAATTCTGCAATAAATCTGATGGCTGCCCAGCAGAACAACAGCTTTAACAGAATGAAAAGGAGAAAAATATTGCAGGACAGCCTTGGTCACTGAAGGGTTTCCATTCCAGAGGCAAGACATTTGTGAACACTGAGGAAAAAAAAAACAGTGATGAAAAAACACCATGCTATTTCCAGGTTTCAGCTGGGAACAAAGGGTTACTTTAGCTGACAGATGCACATGTGCTGTCCCTATGCTTTTCTGATGGCCATATGAGTTTCTGCAGAATGTGTAACTTGACTTTTGGGCCAAAAATGTAGGACTTGTCTGAACAAATATATGTGACCCAGTGTTTGCTTCTTAAACATACAGCTTACTTACTGAAAATAGCTCTAGAAGATGGAAATTTCTCCGTTCTGCTCAGGATGATGTGAACAGAAACATTTTACCTAACTCAGTACTAATGTAAATAAAGCCCATTTCCAGAGATACTGGCAGCTTGAAGTTTGTGTTGAGTTTAATTATTCAGTGCCCTAGATATTAGATAGTCCCAGTGCAAATATTACCATTTTCTTTAGTAACATCTTAGGTTAAGTATGCAAGATCCAAAGCAGTCAAATACCAGGCACCAGAACTTCCAGTCGTATTCTGGGGACACAGAAATAAGTTTTCCGGGCTCCCATTCAAGGTTTTGTAAACACTTAGCAAACTACTACTGTGGATGTTATTTGAATGATAGCGCTTCACAAATAACCATGTCAACGTCTCCACCCTTCTCCACTGACCAAGCAGTACTCTTTAACACCTCCATCAGAGTTCCTCCGTTATTACTGAGCACGCAGATCTATCCCATGCTGAAGGAGATCCGTTCCCTGCTACACTATATGCTGGTAACTCCTCAAAAGACTGATGGACAGCGAGGAGGCTTGCAGCAACCTTAAAGAATAAGGGATTTGAAAATGAAATTTGGAATTGCAAACTCCTGGATAGAATCTGCACCAAGCAAACTGAATGTGTGCACTGGAGTTTAAAAACAGAAAAAAGACATTGTTTAACACATTGGAGTTTGCTCATGACAGACGAGCAGCACATCAGCCTGAGGACTGCTAATCAGCTGTATAACCCCTACCCTTATGCCTCAACATCACGTTAAAAAAATAGTTTTAATAAATAAACTAATTCCCCAGAGAGGCCATGATTTGGTCCAACTGATCTTATGGCAGCAGTTTACAAAGGTCCTGTCCCATCCCTTTGCCCAACAGCAAAGTCAACAGCACAGACCCACGCGTCTCAGCTGCTCCAGCCTGCAGGCTGGTGTTTCAGCACAAGCTGCAGATCCACACAAAACAGCAGCACAGGCACATGCTCTGTTTTCCTGCCACACTTCCACCAGAGGCGAGAAACCCATGACTGAAGCACCTTTCACTGTCACAGCTGCTCACTCAAGCGAACTTAAGTAGGAGCCAAAGTTTCCCATTTTTCTGTTAATTGTAGAGCATTTTGAAGCAAGCTGCTGATAGTGACCAAAGGACCAGCAACATGGTGGCATGGAACCACTCAAGGCACAAATCTTGTGTGCATCACAGACAAATGGAGGGTAATTTGGGGAGCCTTGCCTACATGTTTTTAGTAGTTGCTGTGGTCTGGACACAATTTGGCCCATCCTGTTTTTAAACAAAATATTTTAAAAGGTGGGTGATTTTCCTAACCTGTAAGGGAGCCAATAAAATATGGTTTAAGATGGTCTTCTGCTCATAGGCATTGCTGGAAGGATCAGCCCCTGCTGCTTAGCTTTGCAATTAGCCCAATAGGATGTTTGATTTTCCAGTTTTGCTTAAACCCAGGCCTCAAAATTGACCAAAATAAGGTAAAATCAATCCTGCATGAGTCAGCCACTCATTACGAACAGCAGCAGTTAGGCACCCCTCATCCAGCTGCTACCAACTGCACCAGGCACACAGGTTTGAGAAACCGTCATTGTGCTTCTGCCTTGGTGCTGTGCCCACTTCAAATGCCTAAGTCTCAGTGTCTAAATACGGACCACTTTTAGGCCACTTAATTTCATTCATATGCCCTAAAATTTCTATCTAAAAGATTGTTAAAATCAAGTCTGTTCTCGGCCTGACAGGACTATGAACTGCAAAATAGTTCTTGGTGAGAATGATTTGCCCATGAAGGACAGTGAGGACTCCACGTGCAGCTAGTTTGCAGCTAATGAACTTCTGTGGATGGTTAGGTACAAGTACCTGCAAAATTGGCCAAGGACAGTCAAGGACTCCGTGGCTGGACACATGACGCACAGGAAAGGGAGCAGGCCTGGGTCTTCATGTTCTCATTCCGTCTAGACCTCTCTGGTGAAAATCTGTTTAGCTACAGCTCCTCTGTACATGCCTTCTTCCCCTTCAGCCTCACCATTCACGTTCTTTTCCCCTCCAGTCTCCTGCATTGTTGGCTTTTTTCCTTACCAGATGGTTCCTTTCCATTCCCCTCTCTGCATACTCTGTTGCCCTCGAGACACCACCATTCATACGCTACCCCCTTCCAGTTGCCCACTTGCACTCTGCTCCTAGGCAGAAGACTCTGAGCTGGACATAAGCCTCCAAAAGATTCCCAAGTACGTAACACAGCCCTTTGAGTGCTGCTAGTAAAGCTACGAATCAGCTCTATTTATTTACACATACACAGTTATGTCAGTTCCTTCCAGGGTTGAATAAGGCTCTCAGGATGCCTAAGACAAAATACTGCTGAAGTTGGTTATCAAACCCTGCTCAGAAAAGGAAAAAGGTGTTCAACAAACAGTAACACCCATTATTTTTCTAGGCTAGTGAGATTTCATCCTAATGTCCAGTGAGACTGATGATGGGCGCAGCCATGGCTGCTCTGTCACTGAAGTAGTAGAAAGGACAGTCCAGGCACACGGAAATAGAGCAGGAAAGGAAGGGGGAGAATAACAGAAGCAGAGCTGCTACTAAATAGGGGAAGGCACTTAACACATCAAAGAGCTGGAATATTACATCACATACTAGAAAACCAGGACATCTCTGCCCAGGTTTAACAGAGCTCCTAAAATACCTACAGATGCTGCCAGAGAGAATAAAGAACAACTTTTCTTCTGCAGTTCAGTAAGTGACTCATTTCCCAAATGTGGGTTCCTGTTGCCAGAGCCTACTTTGTCATTTTTGCCTTCTCAGTTCGACAGTGGGATCCTTTCATCTCTCTAAGGGCCATGATACCAACAATCAGATTTCTAAGCACCAAATTCCTCCTTTGCTGAATTTCCTTCTTATTTCTTGTTACCACATCCCTTCCTTTAATCCCCAGGACAAGCCGTTTCTGCTGATGGGAAGCTTATTTCCATTTCTGCCCCTACCTTGCCACCCCTTCCCACCTCATCAGCAACCTGCTTGTACTGTGACAGAGACCCTCTCCTCCCCTTGGTGATTTCTTCCTTCTTTCAATTACACCACAGAATTTATAATTAAATTTATTTATTCTTTTTAAGGCAAGGCTCCAATGCTCATTGACCCAAAGGAAATACTGTCCTGCTGTCTATTTCAGGTGAAATTTATAGTGCTGCTTGAGGTGAGTCTTGTTTTGGAAGCAGTTCCCGCACTCAGCACACACAAAGGGTTTTTCTCCTGTGTGGACTCGCTGGTGTCTGTTGGCATGAGCACTCTGTCTGAAGCACTTCCCACATTGGGAACACACATAGGGCTTCTCACCTGTGTGGGTTCGCAGGTGCTGGGTCAGCGTTGAGAAATCACTGAAGCCTTTTCCACACTGCACACATTCGAAGGGCCTCTCGCCAGTGTGGACTCTCTGGTGATTTCTAAGGTGAGAGTTTCGGCTGAAGCTTTTCCTACATTCGAGACAAAGGTAGGGCTTTTCTCCTGCGTGCATTCTTCTGTGGGAAGTAAGGTGGGACCTCACCCTGAAGCCTTCCCCACACTCATTGCATATGAAGGGCTTCTCACCTGTGTGGGTTCTCTGATGTTTAATTAAATCAGAGCACCACCTGAAGCCCTTGTTACATTTGGGACATTTGTGAGGTTTCTCTGTCTGGGATGCCTCACACTGCTGAAGGTTCGATGTCTCACTGACGATTTCCTCACACCCACTATATCCAGAGTGATCATCTCCTATAGCACCTTCTGGGTGGAGAAGGATGCTGTGGAGGTCCTCAAGGGCCTTTTCTAGATGAATGCCACCATCCTGTCTCTCCCCAGGGAGGTCCCTCTGATGCATTTCTGACACATGCTGGCTCTCACAGGCCTCTGCCTTGCTACATCTCTGGAAAGCATTATCTTCAAATACCCTTGGTAATGTCTCATATTGTTTCACGTTCTCGGGGTCATCTGCCAGGGGACTGTCATCTTCATTCCCACTATTGGCCTTACCATCTTAATGAAAGAGAAGCCAACATGAATGCTCAGCAAGAACGCAAGATAAGGAAAGGGACTTTGAGACTGTGAGCCTTTACTGAACCCTAGTTTAAGGTCGGACTCGGAGGGCAACAACCCTTCTTCATCCACAGATTCAGGATTGTTCCCATCCTTAATCTATGATGATGAACGATGACCTGGACACTTGGCTGTAAACTCAACGCAGAAGTGACTTTACTGGCTTTACGTTACGGAGGTACTGAATTAATTTGGTGTATTCCTCACCTTTGGAGACGTCAATGGGGAGATCCTTTCCTGCAACCTCCTCAAAAATGGCCACGCACAGCTCTTTCTCTCCTTCCATCTGGAGACCACCCGTGAACAGACCCTGAACAAGACTGCAGAGCAGCGGTAACTACCACATGGACTATCACTCTGTAGGGAGGATGCTCTTGGCCCTACCGCCTATCCCAGGTAACCGCCTTTTGGCACAAACACTACCCCATCCCTCATCCCGCCACCTGGTAAATTTGAGCTAAGCCTCCCCTCCTCGGCCAATGCAGGTCCCGTGTTCGCCAGTGGCCGCGGCTCCAGGGGATGGAGGGCAGGGAGGGGACACCCTTCGCCCCGGCACCCGAGCGGGCAAAAACCTGCCCCGCGGCAGCGTGGTAGCAGAACGGCCCGAGGGGCACCGGCCTCCCGGGTGCTCCCCTCGCCTCCCGCGCCAACACGGCGGGGAAGGTGTCTGGGAGAAGCCTCGACCTCAGGCCCGGGCAGGAGGAGGGTGGCTGCCGCCCCCTGAGAGGAGCGGCGCTGCAGTGGCCCCCGCCTGGCCCGCCGCTCCCCTCAGAAGCTCTCCACCTCCCCCTCACCGCTGCTGCCGCCGCCCGCCGCACAGAGGGAGGCGGGAGG
>VFFE01005660.1:617990-673214 GCA_008921705.1 Burhinus oedicnemus
GGGCGGGTGTGAGGCGGGAAGCCCTTCCCGCCGCCGCCTGGCCTGATCTTGCGCGGGGAACGGCCTCCGCGACGGCCTGAGGCAGCGCGGGCGGCTGCCGGTGCGGGCCTGGGGTCGCCCTCCCTCCGGCGGCGGGGCAGCCGCAGGCCGAGGGGGCTTGGGAGGTGCCCGGTGTCGCCAGCAGCCGCCCGCCTTGCCCTGCCGTGCAGCCTCCCTGTGCCTCGTGAATAAAGATCTCGGGGTGAGGGCGAAACCCAGAACATGGTGAAGATCCGTAAATTTGCAGAAAGGGCCCGCTGTGCCGAGCTTCTCGCAGCCCCCTGCCCTGTGGAACTGCACCCCGCTCCCCGGAGCGTCTGCTGGTGGGAAACCTGCCCGGCAGCAGAAAAGGAGGGGAAAAAATAAGGCCTACGTTACTTATTTTTAGTCATATCTTTTTGTGGCGCGGTGGGGATTTTTACACCTCTAATTCTTTCTTTGGGTTTCTTGGTGCCAGGGCACAGAGGGGGCCGGCAGGCGGTGAGGAGGAGCGATGGACCCAGACAGCTGTCCTCCCCATCCTCCCCCTCCTCATGGACCCTTCGGTTTGCATCTGTGTTGTCTCTTGCTTCAGGTGTCTGCCCAAAATAGCAGTGTGTCTGCAGTAAGAAGTGCTGAAAGCCCGAGGGGTTGGATACCTGAATGTGTTACCCTGCTGCTCGGCAGTCATCGAACAAGCCTGTGTGTGTTGTCGCCCGATAACAAACACAAGCCAATTAAGATATTTGAAGGGATACCAACAGGCACGCAAAGCAGTTGAATCGCTGCAAGTTTACGCTTCAGTCTACTTTGCGGTAACTTGTTTATATACTCTTATGCTTGGCAGGTTAGCAAAGTGGCTACAAAATGTACTTCATCAGTAAAAGCCTTATTAGTTTTTAAGTTAGCTGACCAGTATCATTCATCTAATTTAATTAGTTTGTTGGCATTGAGTAAAGCAAACTATTGGTTATCAGTGAAACTCCAGTGTTGACAAGATCACAGTCAGTAAGAACAATTTTACTTCTGTATACACACTGGAAAAGAAAAAAATGTTAAGGCTGCTTGCTGGAAAGGTGTTTGTTTACCATTCAGGCATGCAGAAAAGCGGGAAGAAGCAAAGATAATCTCAGCAATACATGCTTACAGACAAGTTAATTACTTCTGGTTCCAGCAGGTACAAAAGCTAAGTTTAAAGACCACCTTTTGCTATTAAATATTTTGTTGCCAGAGAGGAACAGATTTTTGCTTCCTAAAATGGACCAGGAACTCTAAGCTATTAATGTACATTTTTAATAAATTCAGGAATACTGGAGAAGCTCCAGAGGAACAGAAGCAAAAGTGCCTGTCATGTCAATACTGGAAATACATGCCTGGCATTGGTATTGTTAATATAGGATACAGTCAATGGAGGACAGTTGGATAGTAAATGCCAATGAGCATGTTTTTATGAAGAATTCATATTGTCAGACAAGCATGACATTGGTATTTTGAGTGCATTGCAGATTTCCAATAATGATAAAAGTTTTGATTTATTATTGGACGAAGTTTGACTTACAAGTTGTCATTTTACAGTACGATGTTAAATGAATTAATACAGACTAAATGATAAAAATCACAAAATAAATGTTAAGTTTCTCAATATGATCTTTAAATCAAAACTGATTTATTTTTTTAAAAAAAAAAGAGCTTTAGCTCAGTTCATAGGCTTGGTGCAGAATCACGATGTGAAACTTCATGCATAGCCTCTGCTATGTAGGAAACCAGAGTAACAATGATCTCTTAACCTGAAATACCTGTTGCTTATACGATCTAGATATAATAGATTATAGCTGCTGTAAAGCTAATTTGCAAAGTGGGAGTACAGTAAGATGTATTTCAAAAGACATCTTCATTTCACCAGTTCTTGTCATGACCCCTGTAGTCCCATGTAATGCTCTTCTCCTTCTTTAAACTCTTCATCCGCATCTCCATCTAAGTAAAAAAACCACTGGATAAGTGGAATTCATGTCTGGCCGTGCCATGGATTTTTTTTCTCATACCAATGCTTCTTATTTTTAGAAGTTCTTCATTCACATAACTAAACTTCTTATATTTCTTAAATACAATGTGCCTCTCCAGTGCTAGCAGCAAGCACTGAATTTAATATTCATTAGTTGAGGACCAATCTAAGAAAGGGAGAAGAACAGTAACCAAAAATAAAGAATCAGTTCCCCAACCACCGCACAGACCACTTGTCTAGACCGCAGACAGAAAAGGTAGAGAGAGGCATTTCTCCATGAAGTTCTTTCACTCCAAAGGAGTCTTTACCATCTAATACAGAATAGCTATAATAAATCTGCCTTTGTGAGTCTTCATTGGTATTTCTGAGTTTTTGTAAAAGACAACATGATTAAAGAGTTTTAAGGTGTCAGTACACAGGACACTTTGCCTAGCTTGTTAACCAGCTATTACACTCCAAACCCAGTGTCTCACCCATATCCCTTGTCAAGGACTTTCTCCTTCAGTAAGGCTCAGGGGTGAAGGTCTGAAGCGCTTTCTTTCAAAGTGATGTTCTAGCACTTTCTCCTCAGATTAATTACCAAGTGATACTCTTCAGAAAGTCATCCAAGCCTTTTTTAAATTATTGCAAGAGTTCTCCAGGTTAAAAGGGATAATTGCATGATCTATTCTTACTGCCTGAGTAATGTAGTCCATAGACTTTCACCCCCTTACGTCCACTTGGGCCTGACTGAAACGTGTAATACAGAAAAGCATCCAGACCTCATCCATAGGTGTCAAGGGAAGAAGACCATATCACTTTGTTTGGTGATTAAGCCTTTTCATTGTTAAAAATTCATACCTTATTTTTCAGTCTGGATTTGTCAAGGTTCGGTTTCTGGCTTTTGATTTCCTGTTATGCTTCTCTACTAGAATAAAAAGCTTTTGAGAACTCTCAAATTCCTGACAGTGAAGGTACTTATATACTCTGTAATCATCTCATCCCTTCATATTTTTTTGTAAAAAAATTACATGAATGGAGCATCTTCAGTTTCTCATTACATGCTGTTTTCTTTTTTCAAATATTCTTGCATCTCAAATTTTTCAATGTGGTGATTTCATCAGGAGCTAGATAAACATTTTTCTGATAATTCCACATGCAACTTCAGGTATGTAAGCTTTTTAATGAATGTAGACCAAAAGCATGCTGGATTTTTACATGTACATGGGCTTTCTACACACTTTACTTCTAAATGCTGATGACATAAGGAACAGTGCATACCCACTGCAGTGTTCAAGACAGTCACTGTCATGGCAGGCTTCTTTTGGTCCATCTTGCAACTGCTGCCTCTTGTCTGTGATGCTTGAAATAAACACAGGTATTGCTAGAGCAGTGTGGTCTTTCTGGCCAGCCACAAGGAGTAATCAAGACATGAAAACTGTTCAAGGCTGAGCACGGCACGGTAGGTTTTGCGTGTAAGAAGTGGCTGAGGCAGCCGTTTTTCAGTGTTCAACTTTACTTGTTTCTAGGGACTTTTCCTCAGCCCTCTTAAATTTACTAGTTATATATTTGCAGCAAGAAAGTAGTTACTTTTACAATGATCTCATTTACCTTCTACTCTCTGTTCACGGTGTTGCTATGAGGGAAGGGAAGAAAATGTCACAACGGGTTAGCTTTTGTAACATTTGCAATAGATTGCAAATTGACCAGGTCCCACTGCAGGACACAGACCCTGGCTGGGATCTCCTCCACCTGGCTGTCCTGTCGGTGCCTCTGTGCTGGGACTTAGGCTGTGGGAACAGCAGGGAGTGGGCAGATGCGCTGTGCTCTGAAATGTGTGGTGGACACCAGGGCCCAGGCTGCTGGTGGCAGGGTGCCGAGGGCGAAGCTTCCTGCAGTGGTGGAAAGTCAGCTGGAAAGTGGCCATCGGGCCGATCCAGGTGACATCCCAGTATACGGACCAGGTCCACGTTCTGATCTCTGTCACCCTTTCACAGGGGAAGATGTTTTGGACAAGGAACGTCACAGACTGACCGCTGGGTGGGGTGAGCGCAGTGCAGTGTAAACCTGTGCTTTTTCTTGTGTGCCCGTTCCCTGCAGCTCCTGCAATAGGACGTACCGGGCAGAGCGAGATCTGAGCTTAGTTACTCCTCGGTGGCATCCTTTGCTTGGAAGGGAAGGAGGTTATGATCAGCTATTCAATAGGATTGACGCTAGCTTCACAGGGTTTAAACCTGCTGCCTCTGTTAGTCGGTGCCTCTTCCTACCACAAGATGGTATCTCTAGCGATAGTTTCCCCTCACTTGCTCTGTGAAGTCCAATTTAATATTCTGACTGCTGAGCTTCTGTATTCACAAAGCCTGCAGTTTTACCACAAGTAAGAGAGTGCAAGGTTGCTGGTGCAGGCTGCCTACTACTGGGTGTTGTAGATTCAGATAAACAGCGCAAAGGATTAAGTCTGATAGATCTTGACGAGTACTCATGCAAGTATTCATCTCACCTCCTCCCTTGTTAACATCCTTGGGTGCTTTGCAAGCCCTCTTACAAGTCAAAATTTCACAACGTAGCTTTAGGGGAATGGCTTTGACGTCTGTGCAAGGTCTCTCATTCATTCTCCAAAGATTGCTCAAGTGGGAGTGATGGCATGTTTAGCTGCGACAACAGAACAACCAGAGCACAACCTAGATAGTATCTGGAAGAATCTCCCAAACCCAGAGTCCCACTGTCTAGCTTTCCATTCCTGTCTAAGGACAAATTGATTAATATGCTGGAAGTCTGCATGGACATCTCTGTACAGACAGATATATAGTACAGGGTTTAAAAACTCCCAAGTTTCTCCCTCCCCGTGTCCCTCCAGCACTCCTGCAGCGAGTGGTAGAAGAACTAAAGGTGATGGAGTTAAGGCTGAGTAGAAAAATAAACCTACTTGTATAAAGATCAGTGCAAGAACCCAAAAGTAATTGTGGGGCTCACATTTATACCACAGAACATTTTACTTGGATGTCACGTTATTCAGTGTTGTGTTTTGTACCTGGTTACTTGGAGCTGTCTCACTAAAACCTGAATGTTGTCAATTGTGTGTGTTTGAATCAGTAGTAAACAGGAGAAATTGCCTGGTTCGTTCAGGGAATGAAGATCCTTGTCAGACATAACCTTAAAAAGATTTGCTTTCCAAAAAGCAAGTTGCCCTTACTTTAGCATTTGTAGCAGTGCTCAGGGTGAGCTTAATGCAGCAGTGCCTGCTCTTGCTTATTTCATAAAGTGCTGGAACCTCTGCCATGTCGGCAGCTATGCCAAATTTTCTTTTTCTTTTCTTTTTAGGGGTGTTTTTCATCATTCTGGAAGAAAAGGGAAGGGCTTGGAAATATTAAACTATGAGTGACCCAAAGGCTCAAGATAAAACAAAACAACACCCTGAAGACATGGAAAAAATCATCAAACTTATTATTTAGAAGCAATCTCATAATTCTTGCAGCCTGACCAGAGTTTTTGAAAACTTGGGGTTGTCAAGCTATACTAAAGCTAAACTAAACTTTTCTCAACAAGACCCAGTTGAAATCCTGTGGTGTCCACAGAGGTTACCAGACCCTCCCTGTCAGGCATGATGGCTCCTTTCCAGGGAGAAGGCTCCTCACAGTCAGGCTTCATGTTCCAGATCACAAAGTTGGCACGATACTGTGTGTTGATTCCCTGACCTGCTCAGGGCAGACTGCTGTGTCCCCTGCGCTTGGCTGGGTCTGCTGAGCCTTGCTGGCTGCTGAAGCAGGGGACTTTGCACATCCTGGTGAGTCAGCTGCATCAGGTATTACACACACGGGGGGGGCAAAGGATGTTCAGCATTTGGGAGACAATGAGTGTCTGACATTTGAACCTAGTGTTCAAATGTCACCATTTTGGAAGTTAGTCTCATACTGTTGAAACCAAATCTTAACTTTCAAACTTTGGGCTGACTAGCCAGGATATGCCTTGAACACCGAATACAGCAGGAAAGCAGAGAAGAGAGCAGGGTGGTACCAGCACCAGAGTACAGCCAGCCACATCAATGCCCTTTCCCGACAGCTCAAGCTGGCAGAGAAACTTCTACTGCAGTGGTAAAATACGGATGCAGGCAGAACATCTTTCTGATGCAGGTAACAAGCACCTGGCACTGAACAAAACCTATTCAGAGGGAACATCTCCAGGGCTACACACCGTGCTCTGTGAAGGGATTAACGTGTTTTTCCCATAGACTTCTGCTCTATTAAGAAACAGCATGAGCAGGAACTGGAGGAAATCAGAGGCAGTATACAGAAAGGTTTACCTAGACTACACACCTGGAAAAGCAGCATTTGTGTATTATTTAAGCTAATAAAAAAATCAATGTAACAATGTCTCCTGGATGTGGCAGTAAATTTTTCCCTGTTGTCACTGAACTCATCAAAGTCTGCTTCACAGGAAAGCAATTAATCCCACAAGTTGATGACTGGTGGGTGTGCAAAGATTTTGGGGATTCTTTTCCTGAGGGAACTTTCCACTTCAGCTGAAAAATATCTAATGAAAACCTAACCTTGCTGTGACACAAATAGGAACACAGTGTCTAAGTTTACAGGAGCTTGGCGTAAGGTTTTAGCAGGCTATAGATTTTAGTTTGATATACATGGTTGCATATGTAACACTGGTTCTAAGATTTGAGTGTACTAACAGCAGTAATGTATGGATTCTTTGAAATGATTTGCCTGGCTAAAGTGTACAAAATGCATAACTATGTATCAGTGCAAATCTAAGAGTACACTTGCAAAAATGCCAGAGAACCGTCAGGGAGATCCTTTGATAGAAACATTAATTAGTATAGAAATAACCCACAGACATAAAGCACCTCAACTAATAATGGGATATGTACCCAAATAAAGGACAAGATGAGCTTATCGCAGAAATCGGCATATACAAATATGGGCAAAACAGAATAGAAGTGCATGCAACAGACGGTATCTTCAGAGATTCTCTCTCTGGGGGTACTGATGATCTTTACTTATTTTACTGTGTAAGAATCATTGCACAAAGGACTTTATTTGTGGACTGTACTGTTCTTTTCCATTTTAGTATCATACTCCTTGTTCCTTGTTCATTAACAAATCTTTTACAAAGAAGAGACTGGTGTCCTATGTTGAGAGCACTGTGTTTCAACACATTGCAATCTGTTTCTGATTCAGCCATAGCAAATCAGTGGTGAAAGCTAAACAGATAACCATGTTAGAAAACTTAATAGCAAGTACTTTGATGATTTTCTATTCATCATTACTCAACCACATAGCAAGTGTGAACCAATTACTCCCATGCATGCAGATAAAAAAGGCTTTTTTTCTGATCCAATGGCATTTAGACTTGCCCTGCACTACAAACAGGTAACAGCACAAAGGAAAGGGCTTTTATAAATTCAGCCCTAGATACAAAGCTCCCATAGGAGTTCTGGAATGTAGGACAGGAAGGGACCTCCTATATCCTCGATTCAGGTACCTAAAATTGCAGACAAGCACACAACATCATCCTTTCCTTCAGCTGATCAGCATGTTTTCTACTTCTAGGACCTCACTGTCAGAAATTATTCAAATACTGCATGTATCAATTTGTGTGTTTTGTTTTTTTCTCCCAGGTTTGTCCTCCAGGAAAAGCAACTTTTTTTCTCTCCTAGGATGATCAACCACTTGATGTGTTGTGGACACAGTCCACTCTGTCAGTCTTTCATTTTGCCAGGCTAAACTCTTCTTCTCACCTCTCGACACAAATGCTCCATTCCCTGATAAGCCTAAATACTCCTGTCTTGCACCTGTTCCACTGAGACAAGCCCTCCTAAATATGGGTGACCAGAACCATACACCGTATCTCAGATGTGTTCTTCCTACTTTGTACAACACTCATACTTCTTTTTCATCCAAAATATCCTTTCAATGCACGCATGCTTTGCCAACACCATGAGGCTCTTTGGCAGCGCTTGTTCTGCACACTGACAGTCTGTGTTGACTCAGCAAGTGACTGGACTAATTCCTAAGAACATGGCCCGCCACCCCCCTGTATGTCAAGGGCTATTAAATACAAAGATACCACCTATGGCTCAGGAAGCCGCACATCATTTCAGGGTACATTTCTGAAGTATCAATACATACTTATTTTTCTACTGTTCTGTGGGAATCTGCTCTTGGTCAGTGTTGAGCCAAGATGCTAGGTTAGACAGATGTTTGTTTTGACCCTGCACAGCTATTCTCTTATTTTCACTTGCTTTTTTTCACCTTGCATTGGTGATCTGCATCATTATGGCTGACTATTCATGCAGGTCTTTCTCAATGTTAATGAATTCAGACTGACAACATCCCAGATTATAGTGAATGGTTTTGCTTCTAGGCCCTGGAAGAACAAGTTTGCCTTTTGACTTTTTAAATTTCTTCTGTCTTCTGCTGTTCCAGGCCTCAGGATTATCTGATCCTTCATTCTCTTTGTTGACAAGTCTTCCTAAATTTCTTCTTCTGCAAACAAATTCTTCTTGCTATTACAGATTTGCTCTAGTACCAGGATTTAGTGATATTCACTAAAACACCTAGAAGTTTCCTTCTCCGTTTTATACTTCAGTTTCTTCTTTATCCAGTTCCTTATCCACTGTGCAGCTCTCGTGTCCAACTTCATATTTTCAAGACAAATTAATCAAGATGCAGTATTGCATACATTACTGGTTTGGTTACATGAGATGTACTATACATCCTTCATCTGGAGAATGATATATCTCATAAAAAGTAGCATCTGTTACCCTGAAAGCTTTTGTCTTTGGTATCCCAAGTAATTCTGCATCTTCAGTGACTCTTCAAAATACATTCTGTGGCCTCAAAGATGGTTAAAGTTAAGCCAGAAGCTCTGTAGAGGGATTCATAGGAATGCTAAGCATGACCCAGACACCAGTCATGGATGGGTCTACCTGTCTACGTGAGTAAATTCACATGGGAAATCTTCCTGCACCGCACCTCCTGGAACCTGTGCACAGGCCTCTGTTGCAGGTGATGTAGCAGACTGCTAGCATCCACTCTTATTCTCTGGGGCTTCCTCCATGGATTCCCTTGCTGAAGCTTCGGCATGGATTGGGTATGCAGACATAGGTAGCACCAGCTTGTAGAAGAAACGCTTGAGGGACATTCTTCCTTTTTGTAGCTGTATCAGTAATGCAGTTCACATGGGACTTCTATGTGATCCCATCCCAACACATGAAGCTCTTTTCTCAGTCATGCAGCAGCTTATGCTTTCTGGTTTATATGGTAACAGACATCATACCTGTTGCCTAGGACTACTTGTACAATGGAAACCATATAAGAAAGAAAACAGTGAAACTGTTGGTACACATGGGCACGTAGTGGTTTTTTCTTCCTCCCCAAATCCTTCCCTGAATTTTTACCTACAAGTAATTCGGTTATATGCGTGACTGCTCTTCTCAAACCCTTTCACATGGGAATTTGCTTAGCCTGAAATATTGTTGTCAAAAAGACTCTTGCTCTTCACATTAAAAAAAAAAGCACACCACCACCAACCTTCACGCATCCCATGTGTGAACCGGCACAAAGAGAGTAATGTTTCCTTTCCAAAGCCCACAAAATGCCTATGGCTTTGCATTGAGAGAACCCAACTCCCAGAGCTACAAGATGAAGGCTAAAAATAATCCATTAAGGATTAATTTCAGGATTTTTAAATACAGCTTATTAATATGCATAGGAAAGGCACATGGTCTTCAGGAAGGAACACACAATCATGGAGACTACAAGGGAAGGGAGGGGGGCAGGTGACATGCAGGCAGAGTGCCAAAGGAGAAATAAACGAGGATATCCGCTATATATCCTCGGATAGAGGATGTGCAAAGAAAGTGTTTCAGAAGAGGCAGAAGCAGAGGGGTGAAACGCTTCACTGTTGAAGAGGCAGAGACAATGCAACCACAAAGGACAGAATCCCGTTTGAAGAGCAGCGAGGACAGTAATGAAGCCTTCAGTATTGGCCAAAATAATACACACAAGGACAGACAGCTTGAGAGTACTAGAGCAGGAGGCAAGGTTTTGTGCATGAGGGCTCAGTGGCTGAGACGGTGTGACATGGATAGACATAGCAAGTATGCCCTGATGCAAGAAGTGAATTTCAGTGAGGTGGCTTAAGGGCTGAGCACACCAAAGGAAGATCAATGGATGCAAAAGACACTGCTTGGGTAGTGGCACTGCAGTGGGAAGCTGGGTGCATCATGAACATGCAGCGCTTTTGTGGTAAGCTAGGGAGCAACAGCTGAATGCGTAGCTGGATCTCAAGATGGATGGTATACCAGGACAGCAGGTGTATACCTGGTGTCATGTGTTGCACTGAATTATGGCACTTTGGAAGCAATTTTCTCTTATGAAGCAATACTGAAGGAGGTCATTGCATCTTGAGGCAGAAGCGCCCAGGGAAGGTTGAGCATGGGCCATAAAGCACTGAAACAGGACACACAGGATGGCAGTCATGGCACACCACAAAAACAAGGTACCGTGTATGAGCAATATAGGTGATGTCAGGCAGTAAGGATTATCTACAGTTAATGTGAATCAGAAAGCAAATCTGGTTATTTGCTTGCTGTACTGCAAAACAGAGAGCTATAGCAGCAGTTCCAGTGAATTTAAAGGTGCAGGGGGAAAACAGGCTCACTCGAAGCAATTTCCTTGTACCAATTTTCCTGTGAACAACATTTAAACAATTACAAATGTCTTTTCGCAGAGGGCAGAGTTTTTAACCTGGTGTCTTAAGAAAATTAAGTTTATTTAGCAGCACTGCTTGTCTGCCTGCCCCCTTTACCTTCATCACTAAGAATCTTTGAACTTTTTAGCTACTTTCACACAAATTTAACAAAAAGGCAGAAATCTCAAAATTTTATGAATTTGGTGGCTCGCAGAAACAGCCTCAAACTGTTGCGCATTTAGCTACATCTTGAGAAAAACTTGTGCACTACAGTGACCTGTTAAAAGAAACCAAGGGGGTACAGGGGTTTAATTTTGCAATAGGGAGTCTTGATACATGTTTAAGTTGACGAAGTCCCTAGTAGAGCTGCAGGGGAAAGAACAGCTGCATCAACACCAAGCCTATGAAATAGGATCAGCTTTACAGTCCAATGCTACAGGCAGTTGCTATTGAAGGCAAAGGACACAAAATGCACCTTTTTCACTTAAAGACATTCTTTATTCAATCTTTTTTATATACAATATTATTTTTAATCTGTAAAAAGTACATATGCAGGATTCCAGGTCAGAGGCAGGTTTCCACATCAGGAAGATAGACTTTTGCCCTTTTATTATTTTGGAGGAAAAATAATCTGTGAATTTTAGACAAAGCAAGAATAAAGGCAGAATGCAAATCCAACTTCCACCAAGCGATCAGGATTAAAGGCAACAATGCACTGTAACAAGTCAGGCTGTCTCCTTTGACTTCGGTGGTTCCCAACTTTTCTGGGCAATTACAGAGCAGTTTGTTAGAAGGAGCTGACAGCCAAAGCAGCTAGTGCTTGTCATCTCTGCTACAGTTGTACGCACATAACTTGCAAAAGAGCTTGGGTTTCCTCTTTGTATGGCGACTCAAACTCTTGAGTCAAAGACTGTTTCTCAGAATTCAAGGAGCGAAAGAGGGATGTCTTACCAGGGTGAGCAGATCTCCGAACTACAGTGTGGATCAAGAGCTTGCTTTCATTTTTCTCTAGTAACAAGAAGCATGTTCCTTATTTGTCCCCTTAAAAACATGGACTAGACTTACTAATGTACATAACAGGCTCAATTTGCTAAAAGCCTGTTACTACAGCCCTGAGACGTAAACTGCCTCACTGTTTTCTGTGGACGCGAGGTTACTTTGTTGATCCTTTCAGCATTCATGCTATTAACCACTTCTCCATTCAAACTAGAGAGAGTGACACTATGAAGGTTTGTAACATCATTTCCTGAGGGATAGAAGAGGGGATCATAAAAGACAGCCCAATAGGGTTTTGCTTAGCTGTAAGTCAGCACAGGGTAGACCTTTAACGTTAAAGGATGGTATTACAGGGAGCATGTAATTATTTTCACTTTTCAGAACCTGGATACTCAGCGTTCAAATCTTGTAGAACACTGGGTAGGGATATGTCAGTGATTGGGGTGTAGAAGACAGTGATCCACAAATTTGGAGTAGGGAGCTAAAGAAGCCTCAAAGGTGTGACTGGCACAGGTTAACTACCTGCTTTTCCCTTTACTCCAGCATCCTTACTATTTTCCATACTTTTCTTAAACATACAGTTTTAAGGACCATATTGGACAGCAAAATGAACACCCAGAATATCAATCAAGGGTTTCAGTTTTGTTTAGAGGACAAAGCTAAGAGCTGACTTCTTGACTGCAGGACACACAGCTGCAGGGTGGTCAATGGAAGCTGCAGAAATCTTGCTGCTTTGAAAAGTCAACCTGTAAGTTACAAAAAACCTGTACTGCTAGCAGATCCTGACCAACAGGCAAGCTTGAGGCTTGGATTAGGAAAAGAACTGAACATCCTTGTTTTGACTGCATGCAAACAGGAAATAGACAATTCTGGGATTTCCAGGCTCTTGCCCAAATCCAATGTGCCAAAAACGTGCATGATTTTCTGTTCTTTATTTCATCCTGTAAGAGGAGAGGGTATTGTAGAAATTGCTAAAATGGGACTGCTACCTAAAGAAAACAAGGATTGTTTTGTTAGAGAATACAGTGCAAGACTCAGAAACAACTAGGACTAAAAAGTCATTTTGTGCTTAAATTTACACTCTATTTTCATGAAAGTATGTAAGACAGCAGCAACAGAATGAAAATGGCAATATTCTGCTGTACCTTATGCACCCAGAGGGAAAACGTTCTGAACTTTGCGTTGCACATAATGCCATTCTGCAGATCAGAACCTACTTCTCTGTGAAGGACTCAGAACGAGAGCAGGTCACTTCAGTCAGAAGTTTCAATATCTGTGGTGCTTGGTTATTAAGCACCCACCTTGCTCAGAAGCCATTACCTCCAAACTCGGCTTATTCTAAGAAATCTCAGGATGGACACATTCATGAATGACACAGCAATTAGCCCATAAAATACATTATTTTTGATAGACTATGCACATCAGTAGCTTCTGGAGGAAAAGGATAGTTTGTATTTTAAGGAGTGACAGAGTAGAAACTGACAGCTGTTGGGGTAACTGGAATTTGAGAAACAAGTATCCTTTATTTGGTACCTGCTGCTTGTCTACACAAAGAAGAAATAGCAGTGCTATACAACTGCTTTGAGAAAAATACCATCCCATAACATGAAATGGCTTAGGTCCTCAATTCAAGCATTCTTGTGGCAGTGAGTTAACCCATTGGGATTCATGGAGGAATTAATTTGAAGGGCCAGTCTTTAATTCACAAGAGGGGGGTGGAAGAGCAGCAAACAATGATAAGAAGATTGCTGTTTCTAAGACTCCAGAATTCTGTCCTTGACCTCTCTCTGAACAGACTGGCAGCCATTCTACATCTGCATTTATCAGGAGGTGTATGTGGATGGGTGTGCGGGGTGGAAAGTGCCTTTTTCTCCCCCACCCCACCCCTTTTTTTAACAGAAGAGTCTGCTTTTCCTCTTTCTCCTTACTACCCAGAGAGATTTAGGAGATCAAGGCAATCAAGTACAGTTTTAAACTAATAACAGTTCTCATGGGATGGAGAAAACTCAATTTGAAAACACAACATATCTGAACTTTGGAAAATGAAAAATGACTAGCTCTTCAGTAAGTCACTGAATACTAATTAGAAAAATAAATTAATGTGGGACCAGTAAGAAGAATCCATTTATTAAGCTACTTTTAATTTTAAATAGTTACTTGAATCAGTATTATTTCCTATATCAATTACTTCATCAGTTCTCAAATTATTTTTAAGACACTGCTGCAAATTACATTAACTAAGTAACTGGTATTAAGGTAAAAACATTGAGACTGGAGATTTTTCCAAGCTCTACGTCCTTCTCCTCTTAAACTAAAGTAACTGTGAAAAAAAGCATCTGATAGCATTTTTTCTTAGATCGTGTGATGATTTCTGTGTCTAAGTTAGTGTCAAAGACGAGTGAAGAAAAATTTTATGGGGGAAATTTACTATAATGTACAGTCAAATATATAACAACATGATGGAGGGAGAAACTTTTATGTAACTTCAAATATAAACATTTTTGAGGGGGAGAAATAGCACTCACTCCCTTTAAATCTGATACTGTACTGCTGTAGCTCACTGAAGAGTTCTTCCACTCACTTTAGTATGAAAACACAATCAAGATTTTTTTAAAGACTCAACCTGTGCACTAATTAGGAGGAAAAGGAGCACCTCACAGCTCTTTTTCAGCAAAGGGGCCAGTCACCGTTGCAAAAGGATTTTAGAGGTATAAAGGGGAATAAAAAGAATAATTTAAGCTGTAAGGATTCTGGAACAATGATAAAAAAGAGATTGATACACACTTGAAAAGATGAAACTTACTTTAGCAAATAAGTGAAGACTGAAGCAGACTCCATTTAAGTGATACTGTCCTGCCCAGCCTAGGAGTACTCAGGGAAAAAAACCCCAAAACGTGCAGGTAACAGCATCTTATTTCTTGTAAACTAATGGAAGGAGATACTCCTCAGTTTCTTTTTCCACTCATATGTAAGAGATAGTATGTTGTTTCCAAAGAAGATCACATTGGCTTTGTACTGGAGCACGAAGAAGAAAAGGAGTTTCATAAACTAAATCAAAGGCAGTTTTGGGCTTCTGTCATACACATACCTGCAAAGAAGGTTCCATGAATAGTATCCAAAGAATTAAATTTAACTTTTAGGAAAAATCCCAATTGTGCGGAAAAATACAAAGCAACAAACTCCTGCTGCTTAGCTCAAGGGGAGCATTTTTAAGTGCCATATACTGTATCCTGTTACATAAATCATGAGACTGTTTTTCTCATGTTGTCATCTCTGTTTATTTAGCTAAAAGAACTAGGACTAATAAGAGAATGTTTTTTTTCCATGTGACAGGATTTGTGAGGAAGGGAAACTTAGGCTCCTTCCTACCCCTGCAATAATGCGCCAGACTCTTTGACTGTAGCTTGCCAAATGAACTAAGCCCACATTGCTGACAGTGAACTACAAACCAAAAGCTTACTAATTGTTTTTTTGGATGTATGCATATAGCACAGATCTTTCAGCATTATTTTGAAAAGGGAAAATGAGAAGGCAATAGTTTTTATAGTTTAGAGTTGAGCTTTAATAGCTTAGAAGCCCTGAGAATGGCTGCCAGTCTGGACAAACAGATGCTCCTTAGAAAATTCAGACAGGTACAAATCCTGATGCCGCTGGTGCAGTGATGTTGCTTTTTGTTGTTGCTTTGTTCATGCCATCATCAAACACAAAAAAAGAAAAATAAAATCTAGGTATTTGGAACCCACCCGATCTGAAGAGGTGACTGGTGTGTTGTTCCTTGCAACAGCAAACAGCAGCAAGTTCCTCTCCCTGGATGGGAAAGCCTCTTCTTCCTTATGCTGCTGTGTTTATATTAAACAGTAGATTCGATGTCTTGCTAGGGTTCAAAGCACATGAAGTCTCTGTCCTGCAAATACCACACTAATGTGTTTTGGTCATGTATAAAACAGAACTTTTTTTTCAGTTTTAACTTATCTATATGTTGAAGAGCTTTGTTTCTCACGCCAGTATTTGCTTGACTCAGAGGTCTAGTTTTATCAAGTGTCCATCTCCTCTCCTGCTTAAAGTCTCAAGTGGTCCATGTAAACAAATCAGAGCTGAAAACAGTCTCTTTTCCTCTTCATAGAGCTGTTTTTATCGATATGCAGGATTTCCTGACAGTGTGGCATTGGCTAAATGTAAAACAGGCAGAGGATGAGCTTCTGTGTTAAAAACCCAGTTGTCTAATGGTAGAAGGTCATCATTGGAGAAAAGCAGATACAAATACCTAGATATCAAGACAAAAAGGAAAAATGGTGGGTATTAAAGCAAAGCAACAGACAGGAAGGGGCAACACAGCAGCTTCAGGCCCCACCAGTCAGCAGCTAAAGCTATAAACAAGTTACTTGCTTTCAGTCTTTATAAAGCACCCACACAACCTTCCCTATCATAATGATCCAAGAAGCATTTTTATTATGATCAAGCCCTTCAATGTAAAGTTCTTATAAAGACAGCATTTTAATATCTCCAAGTAACTTTTGTTTTTCAAGACTCCTTTCAAAGACTGGCAATGTAAAACAAACATCAAAACAGCAAGCACAAGGATTTGGGGGACTGGGGAGCACATAAGAAGCTGGAAAAAAATTCTTCTTAACCGAATAAACACACTTGGAAATGACTAATTCTCTTTAATCCAAATCATAGATTTCAAGGAAGCACAAGAGAAGCCACTGAGCCATGCCATGTATCTGACTTGTCATCAGCATGCTGGAAGCTGGTTCAGCTTCTTGTGGGAAGAAATGGGCCAATATATTGTGCAGAATGGATTCATAAATGTTGTATATTATAAAGCAATGCAGAGTAAATGAAGCATGTAACAAAGTTAAGGTTTCTAGACCTATGTGGAAGAAGATTATTTCTTGGTTCTTTTTTCTTACTACACACTTTTGAATGTGACTCTGCTATACTTTGTCGGAGATACTGGTGGTAGGGATCTTTGTCAAGGCTTCCAAACTCCATTGCTAAAATTCAAAAGGCATTTCCCTTCTTCCAGAAAGCTTGACTGTGCAAGTGCAAGCATAACATCATGGGTGTACAGCACCTCTCAGCTTCTCCTTCAGCCTGGCTTCTTGCCATCCAGAAAACGACAGGTCTTGTGGCATGTCACAAGGAAGGGGCATCATTCCCACTATTGGGCTCTGTCACATCCAGAATGTGGACACACATTGTTCTGCCTTTGCTCTGCTAAGGCTGCTGTTACTTTGCTCTCTCTCAATCAGACTACTGTCTACAGTCATGTGTCACTGCCTGATCATTATCTCGTTGCCTTTATTTGCCAGTTGTATCCACAGCACAACCCAGTCAGTGAAGCTCTACTTTTTCTTCACTTCCTCACCAATTAACTGTTTACAGATAAAAATGTCTTGCTGAGGTGATTCCGTTTTGTCCTGCGTGTCTAGTCTCTTTCTCTACATTTTTCATTTGTCTTTAAAGCGTTGTTTTTCCTTTCCTCCTTAATCCTTGCTTTCTCTCTGCAGCTCCCCAAACTCTTTTTCACCACAGCAGCAATATTTCATCTTACTCAAGTTCACCTTGCTCATTTGATTCATGCTTTTACTTTGAATAACTTAAGCAACCTATTTCTATGTCTTGCTCCTTCCCACGCATACTTTCTTGCCACTCATACTGCCCAAATGCTCATAATTTGGCAAGCATCTTTAATAAGCCAGTGTCTGAGCACCAACAATGCACGTTTGGGAGAGGTATAAATTTTGAATTTGAGGGGAATGAAGATGCAGAAGTTCTCATCAATAGCAAAGAAGATCACAGCAGGCATTCCATAACACACGTTTTATGCCCCTCTTCTGAAAGACATCTTCGTTTTTCTCATGGCATCACACCCAACCTTTCTGTCTTTATTTTTGTAGCCATTTGAGCTATCTTGACCTTATATTCTGTATTTATCTCAAGGTGATACCAGTTTCTGGTTTCGCTATGCCAACAGCATCAATGTCAAATATCTAATATCCAGCTTTCCAATAAAACTCCATTTTGTTCCACAAGCGGGAAATGATCCAAACCAAAAGCCAATAAACAGTTCTCGGTTCCTCCCTAGAACTGCCTTCTTTTGCAATGCTTGCACTGTAGTACATCCAGTTATTGAGTGATACATCAGTGAATTTTCAGATCTCCTTGTGATTATTTAAGATGCAGACAGGATTCTGGCGATACTTCAAAGGTCAGCCTTGTCACCACACAAGTCCCTTAGGAGCAGATTTTGTTCTCTGATTTGGCTTTTATAGGCAGATCAATCATCTAAGATCACCTCTTGGGGAGGTATTGCTTCTCTGACTGGACCTCTTTGAAACTGCTGCCTCTTTCTTTGGGAGTATAGGTTTTAGACTCCAGAAAATGAACTTGAAGGAGTAAGTGAAATAAAATTAATGAGACAACAGAGGAGGTAGCAGTGGCTGACTTTATTTTTATAATGATAACATGGGGAAACAAAGTATTGTGTCTATGTAGAGGAGTCTGGTAAGGAGCCAGCAGGAGGACAGAATAGCCAGACTCCTCTTAACACGTGATGAACTCAGAGCCCCTTCTTGCCAGTGAAACATGTTGCGGTGCCTGAAATAGGCACCAGTACTGCCACTTTCAGGACTTGCTTCCTCCCTGCTGCATTTTGAGCTCCCAATATCCAAAATCAATCTTCACATACATCAGCTGCAGCTAAAACCTGAAAATCTGACACTGTTAATACTGTAAACTGTGCTGCTGTATAGAAACGATGTTTATTCTGCAAAGCCTGCGTGCCATGCTAGACTGCCACATGGTTACAACTGTTTTTTCATCATATCACTGGGTTGTAAAGACAGAAAGGGCACCTTAATGAGTCTTTGTTGCCGACAGGTTTGTGCAATACCATATGTATCATCCCTTCCATCACACATTAGCAGAAAGTGGCATGGGTATGTAAGCAAAGACAACAACTAAGTCTCCTAATAGCAGCCCTGGTCTCATTCACATTACTAGCAGTGGATTTAACCAAACAAAACACTCTCCAAACTGTTATGCAGGAGGGAAAAAAAAAAAAGGGGGGTAGGGAATATAGCCAACTCAGACACTTTTCTTCCAAAAGTATACAATTCACAAGACTTCAGGGAGATAACCCATACAGGAATCTTGGCAGTTTTCAATGCCAGAACTGTATTACCAAAGTTGCTGATGTAACTTGAGCATCAAGAAAATCGTCACACATTAGAAGACATTCCTTCACAAGCACAACCACGTGACAAAAGTGTGCTCTTGACAGCTAGTTTGTGTCAATGAAGGAGATGAGTAGCCATGACATGCTAGCTCAGTTTTAAAAATGGATCTCTTAATAAAATCTCCATAACATATTCCAATCTTTATACTATTTTTTTCTTATAGTTATGGCATATTCTAGTATAGCATTTTTTGTTATTAATTAAAAAGAAACATGGTGGAAGACCAATGACTTTGAGCATTTTACCTTGAACCAAATATGCAACTGAGTGCATTAGCTTCTGCAGGACGGACTACAGGTGTCCTACTGATTTGACTGAACTGAAAATATTTAAGAGATTATAAAATACGCCTGATATTCTTGCTTACAATAGAAAGCATTCTAGAAAAGTATACTGTGGGATAAATACAGAAAAATCATCCAAGAGCATGAAGGACTTTTGTTCCACACATTTACTCCCTTCCAGTGACGCACACAAGAGAAATAGGTTCAACAGTATCACAGCATGGCACATACTTGTTTAAGACATGTCAAGTCAGTGTATCTAAAAAGAATGTCTTTTGCAAAGGGAATTTCTTAAAATGAGATAACCTCTCCTCTGCTGTGATCCCAGAAATCAAATAGAAGTCTTAAAACCTAAAGCTCTCTCAGCATAAGCTTTTTGTATGGGGAATTCCACTTGTATTTTCTGCTGGTAAAATGGGTTGATCTAGGACCCTAAAGCTGGGAAAAAAAGAAAGCCCAAACCATAAACCACCCTGACAAGACAACAGATTATATGTTGAGCCACAGTATTCTTCTAGAATTTAGATGCTTGCTTTTACAGGAAGATGCAAGAGTGAAGAGAACTTACTTCAAAGTTTCAGCAAGGAAAAAGCTCTGCTGTACGTCATCATATGTAGGAGATGAGGAATAGACATCCTTGACACCAGAAAAGCCACCACTGACTCGGCAATACTTGTCAATTGCCTGCAAAGAGGAAGGGAAAAGAAAAGGAGAATTAATTGTAGAGCTAAATTTGGAAACACTAAAGGATCAGGCTTGATCAACAAAGGAGATAGCTCTTTCCGTGCTGCGTTATTCTGTTGTGAATCTCCTTAACAGAGGATGCTGTGGACATTAACAGTTTATGCTGACCAAAAAAAATAAAAAGGTACTGGACACATACAGAAGTAAAATCCCTCCAGGGCTACTAACAACACCACATTTGGCAAACTGCTAGATCCTAAGAAAGTATTCTGGGGAAGCATACTTTCTTTCCTGGGTATTTACTGTTGACTGATATTGATGACAGGACATGGACTCAGTAGACTTGATCTGAGCTGGTATGGCTCCTCATAGGTAACACTGAGCAGAACATCCATCAGTCAATCAATGCAACACGTGCTATGAGGTGCATAGGAAGATGACAAACGTCCCCGGGTTTTGTAGCTGGAAGAGTTAGAGAAGTTATAGGAGCTCTGTGACTAGTAGCTAGTCATAGGGATTTATTGGAAGTAGGAGTAAAATACTGTACTCATCTTTAGGGACTGTTTATTTCATTTTATAAACTCTTCTAGCTGCTGCTTTCTCCCCACATTTCCAACTCCTACATGTGCTCTCTCTGTTTCCCCTTTATACAGTTGAAACTCAAGTCAGCTCGTGCTAGACTGCAGAAGAGCTCTTTATCTTTAAGGCATTAAGTTTAAATCCATGCAGAAAGGGGCCAATGGATCCATGATTCACAAATCATCCAGTTAGTCAGCTCCAACACAGTACTGCAAAAAGCACAATGGAAGAGGAGGAGACTGGAAAGAACAAGTTAGTAGCTCAGAGCACCTCTCGCCTACACTTTCATTATTCCACTCACATGCACGACCTTAAGCACACAAGGATACCAACTATTAAAACCGGCCCCAAAGAAACGACTCTGAAATGACTCACAGGTTATTTGTGCTTCCCCGCTGCTTTGGCAGTGCTTCCTCAGCAGACACCAACTTTTTTAATCGATTCATGCAGGGACAGAAAAGGCACCATGATGAAGGAAAATGTTTGGCTCAGGATGTCTGTCATTACCAACTACTGAACATAGCTACCTGTAGTTCAGTAATCTATGATTCAGCCCGTTAGCCTGTAAGAAGTTTCTCTCCACATGGTGCTTTACACCCAGATTTTTATTAAGTCTGATTTTTGCTAGTTATACTCAACAGAAGCTGAGGGGAGTCAAGGCAGGAGAGCAAGTGAGTTTTGAATGATGTCCCTTTTTACGCAGAGAAAACAAAGTCAATCAAAATTAACTCTTTAGGGTCCTTACTATACCCTTCTCATACTAGAAATACTGGGAAACAAAGGTGAATTTTCCATTGGGCATGAAGTATGCTAGCAGATGCCACCACTGAAATCAAGTGGAAAAATGAAAAGGCAAATAAGCAAGGTACCTAGGACAGTAGGTACTACAGCTAACCTCCTTCAAGTATACACTCTTACCCTGTGGAAATGTGAGGTTGTTCATGGACCAATGAATAATCCTGTTCTTTCAAATTTCTGAAGACCAATATTTTTAAAGAAGCAAGAGGAGAGACTGGCAAAAGGATGTTACTGGAATGGCTGTGGCTCTATAGCCTGAGCTTATGCCAAGAAGGGTACTGTCTTTCTTGGGAAAAATCTAATTCTCTCTCTCTGTAATTCCTTATCTCAAGTGAAGTATTTCCAAGTTTGGATCGAAAAACTCCCTTTTTTGTTAGGACTTGAGCCTATAAGGAGAAAGTGTCTGGATGAATTATTTTTAGATCTGTTTACCAGTGCAGGCTAGGGCTACACTGAGACTACTCACATGTTGGGATTTGGGTTGACCAGGTTTTCTCTACAGTCTGGAGAGAAAGGTGTATGTGACACATCTAGCCCAGCTGCATCGCATGCATGACAATCTCTTTGCATGCTCTTGCACACCACAAGTGATGCTAGCTATCACATGGCAGTCAAACGGGGGGGGGGGGGGAAGAAAAGAAAAAAATTAATTGCTTGGCCAGCTTCTGAAGAAATAATACATACACTGTTTATGGAACCATTTGCACATTCCTACAGCTGCTAGGCAGGTGTGACAGGAATAAACAAGAGCCAAAGCACTTTTGCTTTCTAGGCAGGAAATTAAGTGCCTCCTCTTGCCACTATTCCCCGTTTTATGATATTGCAGAACATGACCTTGTCTCTGCTCTGGAGTGTGGCAAGATGGGGGCGGTGGGGGGAGAGCTTCAGTGGTTACAATCCTGCCAGACTTTCTAGCATGCAGAGTCTGATCTTGCAGGTGTTCCTCCGGTCAACGATTCAGCAACCTGACACTGTGTGCCACAGCTCAGACAGGAGAAACTTGCTAGTGGTTGTGGCAAAATGAAAAGAAGGAACAAATGGTACCACTGTTCGGAGATTGTATCCTTCCTCCTTAAGAATGAAATCCCCAAGTCAGTCTAAGAGTCACAACTTGTTTATTCTGGAGACTGCAGATAATAGATAGCACTGAGATCCTGCTCTGTGCTGTAGATGTCTCATGCTTGGATACCTAAGTGCAACACTGGTGAAGGTGGCAGGCCTAGAAGCCTGAAGGAATAAAATATGTGCTTTATATTGATATTATTTTTACAATTACCAAGTAGTCCTGTATCTTCAGAAATTGCTCCTTGGGGAGACAGACTCTGGCTAGACTGGAGTTCAGGATAGGCAGAGGATTTATCCTAGTTGATCAGCAATCTAGACACCGCAGGTAGTAATGAACTGTAGAGGAAAGATTCCTTTGAAAGATTGCTATACGGCTACTCCTCCAAATATGGATAAACAAATTGTCCTTGATTCAGAGGTGTACAGAACTTCAGGACACTGGCTGAAAAGTTTGGTGCTGTAGACAAGCTGCTTAGAAGGCACTTGAAATTTGCAGTGGTCTGCCTTCACACAGATCTCAGAGTACTTAGTGTATAAGCATCTGATTTGCCACCTAGATACTCTTTTGCTCAAGAGCTGAAGACCAGTTTCCTTGATAAAATGATGCTAAATTTATTGCATCCTAGAATACAGGGAAGTCCGAGATGACAGGATGGATATCAAGGTAATGCTACTACTATGAGGCATTGGCAGGCTGACTGAACAATTTTAGGATGGCATACCTGATGTTAGTCCCAAACAACTGTGGGAACACATGTAAAAAATATAAAAGAACAAGAGGATAACTGACATCTATCAGCATGGTTTTATAGAAAACTACCTTGCTCAAAAGCTTGATTTCCTTCTTTGAGGTCTACAAATTGGCAAATAAAGGTAACTGCAGAGCTGTAATAAACTTAAAAAGTTTCTGAAGCAACTGACATGGTACCATAAGATATCATAAAACAAAATAGCACTGTTGTATCATATCAACATCACTATCTTAATTTAAAAGCAACTAACAGTGCTCCAGGACTAACAGTGCTCCAGGAATAAACTGGCAATGTAGAATCATCACCAAATAGAGCTGCTTCTAACAGAAATGCACAAGGAGTGGTCTGAAGTTTTATCAATCACTGTAGCGCAGCTGCGGGCAAAAATGACGTGGGTAAATAACAGCAGACAGTATAATCAGCAGTAACTGGGGCCCAAACAAGATGAGTTTCATATAACCAGATACATAATCCTAAATCTAGACATAAAGGCTGTGTAACTGCAGAACCAGATTAGCCTGGAAAGTAGAGATACTAAAAGAATTCAGTGGCCACATGAGACAATCCAGAATGAGTTCCTGCTACGATGTTGTGGCAGGTGCATACACAGGGATAGTAAACAGCAGCAGGGATATAATTTTACTTTTGCACAGGGCTGTGGGTAAAGTCAAAACTGGAATATGCAATTCTAGAACTCATTTTTAAAAAAGGATGATGAACTGATGTGGGTGCAGACATTTGGAGAAATTGCTTTACAGTGGGAGACAATAAAATTTAAGTAGACTCAGTAGTAAGCTTATTACAATCTACAAAAACTCTTTGGAAAGAAAACATAGGGGAATAAAAGACATTTTAATATGGTATAGGAAGTCGTAGGAAAATCCTGTGATTGGCAGCTGAAACTAGACAAATTCAAATGGGAAATAAAGCATATATTTTTAACAGCACAAGTAATTAAATAATGGAACAAACTACCAAAAGAAGTGGCTTTTCCAGTTCCCTTTATTCAAATCAAGAGAAGAACAGAAGAATATGGAACAGTGTACTCTCACCAAATACATGTGTCTCAGCTCAAAAATGATGCAAAGCAGAATGTCAAGGCCTGTGACATACAGGGAGGTCAGAGTTAATCTAAGTTCTTTGGAACTAAAATTGGAGGTGATTCTAGATCAGATCCCAGCTCCCTCAATTCCTCTGAGGGTGTTTTTGTGGTTGCATGTGTGACTTCTTCACTATGCCAACAACATGCTCATAAAACCTCTGCCAGTTTATTCACCAGCTTACCTCCCAAAACACCTCTCTGGTACTCACAGCTTCCAACCCATAAACTCTGAATCCCTGTTTCTTTCGCCTCCAATCTACGCTTGGCTCTCCTCTTTCTACTTTGCTTCACTAAGTAGAGAGGTATAGGTCTTTCCGCTCCACCTTACTGTCAATCCTCAATTTGCCTGAAGTTAGCCTGAACTTAAAGTCTTGTATACTATTTTCACTGTAAGTAGAAATTCTGAATGAACTCCGCAGCTTCCCTGGTGCAATCCTGCTTAGTCAGATATGCAAGTCCCCAACAAATAGTTGAACACTTCATGCAAATAGCTTAGATCAGTAATTGGCTTTGCATTCCTATTGTGAGGCGGTGGTTCTTAGTGCTTTCAAATAATTAGCCTAAAAAGGATTTTAGTAATTTTCTGTATTTACCCTGAATATCTTGCATGTGTATTTCTGTAACACTTCAGCCAGCCCCCAGCATACCATCATCCAATTTGGCTAGCCCAGTACAATTGAGATTGATGTTGTCTCTAGTGCCAAGTATAGTATTAGGGAGAATTAGCCTTTTTTTATTATGAAAGAGATAAAGACCCTGTCACAGAGATTTATGATCACTGAGGAAATATAAGATTCAACTTCCTGGTTTTTCCCCACAGACACTGGATTTAGAGAGATGTGACAAAGCAGGCCTTAGTCAAACCACAACATCTGCACTAAAATGTCCAAGTTTTGTCCAAAAATCTAGATAATAAAGCCAAAAAGAAGCTGCCAATGGTGAAACAGATAAAGAAAGTACAGTACAAAGATCTGCATACACACACAATCCAGCCTTCTGTGCAAATTCGCATTGATAAAAGGCAGAGACACATCTGGGCTGGGAGTACTAAAGAAACTTAAGTAATGCAGTATACTTAAAAGCCAAGTGGTTCTGCAATGCATCCTGGATCATCTCTGAAGAGTTCTTAAAATGACAGAAGCAGGCCTCTAACATACCACTGAACTAACCCAATCCATTTGGGTATGGATGTATTCATGCATTCAATGAAGCAAACAAGGGAGACCACCAAGAACTCAGTCATCAAACACCAGGTTACACCAGGTTCAATGTAGAAAAATAAGATCATTTAGAACTCGGAAACAAAACTTGGTTTCCCCAAAACTTTAAAAGAACTACTAGACTTGTGATGAAGAAAATATCATTCACTACAAGAAGTCTGGAATATAGATTTCAAAGTATGCTTCAGTGGCTGAAAGGCAAATGGAAAGCGAATACAGACAGTGTTGTACATGAGCAGCAAGCCAACTGCTGTGTCTCATACCAGATTCTTCTTTATTTATAAATGGAGAAATAAACACAAGCAGAGCTGTGTGCGGTAGGGAAGAAGGGAGTGAGTAGGTGTGAGGAGTAAACACAAGAACTTATTATCTATATACAGGGAACAGAAAACCATGGGGAACAAAAAGCTTCCCGAGCTTCTGTGTTAGTATGATGGTAGGGGAAAGAAAAACTGTAATTGTGGGAGGAAGGGGTATGCAAAACCATTTATGAAGAGTTCAAAAATATTTTATGGCTATGTTGGATAAAGAAGCTCTTTATGGAGGAAGCAAGCAAAAAAAGGCACTTTGTAAGGACAGAGGAAGTTAAGCATGTGGGCTGCTTAATTTACACAACTTTGATGCAGGTTGACAGGAGCATGAAATAAAATCCTACCCTGCACACAGAGAAAATTGGAGGCAGGGGAAGAGGAAGGGAGGGCTTGGGTTTGAAAGCATTAATGGGGACCAAGATATGAAGGCAAATGAAGATAACAAAACAAAATGCAATTCAAAAACACGCTTTGCAGTGTGCTTAAGAGACAGAACTTCGCCTGAAAAATTTACATTTGTAAATTCTTTAACCTAGTACAAAGGACCCAATCTCAGCTTGGATCATCCAGCCATAGCTTCTGGCAGGAGCTGGTGTTAGATCAGCAAGCATTTGTAGCACATACAGTGGCAAGGAGCCGTCTACCAAATCCATTTCTTTCTCATATTAGAAACATGCATAATTTGGGCAGGAGGGATGATATGACTCAGTGTTTGATGTTTTGGAGAGTGCAGAAATGTGTTCTGGAATACAAATGTGACAAAAGCGGAACCTCTCTACAGAGTAACATAATGTTGGTTATGACAAAACAGTCTACAAGGCAAAACCTAACCAAGACTAAGACACAATGTTAAAATACTTCGCCTCTTCTATGAGATTGTAACTGCGCTGAGGGAAGGGTAGGGATAAGCTCAGCTAAATATTCTAAACCTGCCTAAATTATCTTCCACTTGATGAATACAGACTTCTCAACAGATCTCTTGCTCCAAGTACTTTTTCTGGGTCTCCTGCCTCTGGACTGAAACTGGTTTCACCTGCAGAATAGTTTCTCCAGGCTCTTGGTTCATCTCTTCTTTTGCTCTTCCCTGATCTCCGTTGGCTGTACTCAAAATATTTCATTAGTGTCGTGTTAACTTTAATGTTTATTCACATGTCTGAAACTGGCTTTGACCTGTGCTTCCAAAGATTGATGGAGCTGTAGCAGGGAAGTGGAGGAGCTGTAGTAATCCACAGGTCTCAAAGACAACCAGAAAACTGCTTGGCCAGCAAATTAGTTTTGCACAACCTCAGTACAGACCATCAGATGGAAGCAGTGAGAAACATGAGACCAAAAAAAGTTCACAAGTTCAGCCCTAGGAAGCATTTAAAAGAAGTCTTTTGGGGATTACAATTAATTTTTACTATTAGAATATTATGGAATACATTATATTCTATATATATTATATTATTGTAGTAGCCCAGCACTTGTGGGGCAGCGTGCTAGTATTTTTGAGAATCATAAGGCCTACCATCCCTCAAAGGCAAAAACTACATGCTCAACTGCCTCTCTGAAACACTTATACGCCAATGCACGCAGCATGGCGAACAAACAGGAAGAATTAGAGATCTGTGTGCGGTCACAGGGCCATGATCTCATTGCAGTTACTGAGATATGGTGGGATAGCTCACATGACTGGAATGATGTCATGGATGGCTATGCTCTCTTTAGGAAAGATAGGCCAGCAAGGCGAGGTGGTGGAGTTGCTCTTTATGTGAGAGAGCAACTGGAATGTATTGAGCTCTTCCTGGGGGCGGATGAAGAGCCATTTGAGAGCTTGTGGGTAATGATTAAGGGACAGGCTAACATGAGGGACACTGTTGTGGGAGTTTATTACAAGCCACCTTATCAGCATGAGGAAGTTGATAAGGCCTTCTATAGAGAGCTGAGAGTTGCCTCACAATCACAGGCCTTGGTTCTCATGGAGGACTTCACCCCGATATCTGCTGGGAAAGCTACACAGCTAGCCATGTACAGTCCAGGAGGTTCCTCCACAGTGTACTGATGATAACTTTTTGACTCAGGTGGTGGAGGAGCCGACAAGGAGAGGTGTACTACTGGACCTAGTACTGACAAACAAAGAGGGACTGGTGGAGGACATAAAGGTTGGGGGCAGCCTTGGCTGTAGTGATTATGAGAAGATCGAGTTCAGGCTCATGCGTAGCAGGCATAAAATGACAAGTAGGGTTGCAACCTTGGACTTCAGGAGGGCTAACTTTGACCTCTTCAAGAAACTGCTTGGAGAAATCCCATGGATTAGGGCTCTAGAGGGTAGGGGAGCTCAAGAGAGCTGGTTGATATTCAAGTATCACTTCCTCCAAGCTCAGGATTGGTGCATCCCTAAGAGCAAGAAATCAGGCACGGGCAGGAGACCTGCATGGTTGAGCGCGGAGCTTCTGAAAAAGCTCAAGTGGAAGAAGGAAATTTACAGTAAGTGGAAGAAGGGACTGACCACTTGGGAAGATTACAAGAATGCTGTCAGAGTATGCAGGGACGAAACGAGGAAAGCCAAGGCCTCCTTGGAATTAAATCTGGCAAGGGATGTCAAGGTCAACAGGAAAGGTTTCTTCAAGAACATCAGAGGCAAAAGGAAAACTAGAGAAAATGTGGGCCTGTTACTGAATGAGACAGGGGCCATGGTGACAGATGATGCAGAGAAGGCGGGATTACTGAATGCCTTCTTTGCTTCAGTCTTTACTGCTCAGGCCAGCCCTCGGGAGTCCCAGACTTTGCAGGTAACAGAGAAAGTCTGGAGGAAGGAAGGCTTTCCCTTGGTTGAGGAGGATCAAGTTAGAGATCAGTTAAATAAACTGGATATCCACAAGTCCATGGGTCCTGATGGAATGCACCCACAAGTGCTGAGGGAGCTGGCTGAAGTCATTGCTGGGCTGCTCTCCATCATCTTTGAAAGGTCCTGGAGAACAGGGGAGGTGCCTGAGGACTGGAAGAAAGCCAATGTCACTCCCATCTTCAAAAAGGGCAAGAAGGAAGACCCGGGAAACTACAGGCCAGTCAGCCTCACCTCCATCCCTGGAAAGATGAAGGAACAGCTTGTCCTGGGCGTCATCTCAAAGCATCTGGAGGAAAAGAGGGTTATCAGAAGTAGCCAACGTGGATTCACCAAGGGGAAATCATGTCTGACTAATCTGACAGCCGCTTACGATGGGGTGACTGGACGGATAGATGAGGGGAGGGCAGTGGATGTTGTCTACCTTGACATTAGCAAGGCTTTCAACACCATCTTCCACCACATCCTCATAGACAAGCTTAGGAAGCGTGGATTGGATGAATGGACAGTGGGGTGGATTGAAAACTGGCTGGCAGATAGAGCTCAGAGGGTTGTGATTAGTGGCACAGAGTCTAGTTGGAGGTCTGTAACAAGTGGTGTTCCCCAGGGGTCAGTACGAGGTCCAGTCCTGTTCAACATATTCATCAATTACCTGGATGAAGGGATATATACAGTGTACCATCAGCAAGTTTGCTGATGACACAAAACTGGGAGGCGTGGCTGACACACCGCAAGGCTGTGCTGTCATTCAGCGTGACCTGGACAGGCTGGAGAGTTGGGCAGAGAGAAACCTAATGAAGTTCAACAAAGGCATGCACCAGTACAGATTAGGGACTGACCTGCTGGAAAGCAGCTCTGTGGAAAGGGACGTGGGAGTCCTGGTGGACAACAGGATGACCATGAGCCAGCAATGTGCCCTTGTGGCCAAGAAGGCCAATGGCATCCTGGGGTGCATCAAGAAGAGTGTGGCAAGCAGGTTGCGGGAGGTTATCCTCCCCCTTTACTCTGCCCTGGTGAGGCTGCACCTGGAGTACTGTGTCCAGTTCTGGGCTCCCTAGTTCAAGGACAGGGAACTGCTGAAGAGGGTACAGCAAAGGGCTACGAAGATGATTTGGGGGCTGGAACATCTTTCTTATGAGGAAAGGCTGAGGGACTTGGGTCTTTTTAGTCTGAAGAAGAGAAGACTGAGGGGGGATCTTATCAGTGCCTATAAATACTTAAAGGGAGGGTGCCGGGAGGATGGGCCCAGTCTTTTTGCAGTGGTGCCCAGTGACAGGACAAGAGGTAACGGGAACAAACTTGACCATAGGAAGTTCCATCTAAACATGAGGAGGAACTTCTTTACTTTGAGGGTGGAAGAACATTGGAACACCCTGCCCAGAGAGGCGGTGGAGTCTCTGACTCTGGAGACATTCAAAACCCGCCTGGATGCCATCCTGTGCAACCTTCTCTAGGTGAGCCTGCTCTGGCAGGGGGGTTGGACTAGATGGTCTCCAGAGGTCCCTTCCAACCCCTGTGAATTTGGGATTGTCATGTGAAAATGAAGCCTAGTTATTCATATAACCCACCATCAATGACTATCAGATAAAGGAGTTACCCATCTATGTACGAAGGATGAATGAAGGCCATGAGCAACAGATCTGTTAAGTCTTACAATGAATCTGGGCTTCCGTAGATCATTACAAGCATTTCCAATGAGAAGGAGTCAGAAGCATTTTCACACTTGGGAATTTGATTAAAACATACAACTAGATTTAAACCCAGGAAAGCAGCTATATAAAAAAAAAAAAGGCAACAACATCTAAAATACCTTAGCAATAATTTTTAAGTTCTGCCTTATGTGCCATTTCTTATTCACTTCCTGTTCTGGTCTACTTCTAGTGATGTAATTTTTTGTTATAATTGAGTAAATCTAAACTGACTGGCGAATTTCCTTCCTTCCAATCAGACAGCTAAGAAAAGAAACAGCCATGATACCAACCCGCATATACGTATGTACGTGCTCTCTAGTCTACAAACTGTCTGAGAACAGTTGTCCTACCACTTGTGTTTTAATAGCCAACCAAGAAGAAAACATAAGAATAGCTTTGTCTTTTAATCTAATCTGAGTGCTGACACATGCTTAACAAAGTTATTTATAATACACTTTCATTTCCCAGGATAAATTACCTCTCTTGGAGGCTGTGGACTACTTATAGCAGTAGGAGTCCTGACCAGCAGATTCTATTTCCATCCCTAAAACTCATCAGCTGTATAATGCTGAACATCTCATCTGTGCATCTGTTTCAGCAGTTGCAAAATAGGAATAATTGCGTGCACCCCGTATGTACCGTGGTTTACAGGGACTCGTGAAAATCAGTTACCACTTGAAGTGTTTCAGCACCATGGGATGAAAGTGGCTACAAAAGGAAAATATGTAGAATTATTTTACTGACAGAAAATTAATACATTTACCTGCGCTGCCTCCCAGCCCCACTGCCTGTACTTGGGATCGTGGGTGAATCTCCACATATACCAGTAGGTCTCAATCACCTCTGGTCTTAGGATGTAATACTTCTCATTCTGCCGCACTGCCACCGCCTCTACACCACCATCAAATTTGAATGCTTCTGGACCCAGCTTTAATGCTGCAAAGGAAAAAAAAAAAAAAAATTATTCCTTACCAATCTTTGCAGGAAGGGTGGCTAGGAGACTGCTATATCCCAAGCATGAGTGAAAAGCAGAAACTAGCTTGTCTTGAAGCCACCTCATAAATATTTCCTATTGTTGAGGCCTATAATTTTTCTTATGAATAATTTATCCAATTCCTGTGAGAAAACTACCTATCTTGACAGGACTACAGTAATCCTCTTGAAAACTAATGAAATGCTAAGAATACAAACACATTAACACATTGAATTACAGGATAAAATTAAAGTGACCAACATCAGTTCTTTACAAGCAAATGAGAAAAGATATGGTCAACAGAGGTTTTGATGCCCTTTGATCCCACCAAGCACAGTGGCAAAAGATCTTGGAACAAAACCAGGTATCACCGTCTCAAATAACCTGCATCTTTATCCAAACTCACTTGGTTTAGGGAAGTGCTGTCAGGCCACTGTAACTGATGTGCTTCATAATGTGATCCTCAGGTATTACAACTAGGCAACGAAAACTTAGCCACACCTGAAAATAAATCTCTGAAGTAAGAGATTCACTCTTTCAGCCCTTAAAGGAAGCTGTAATGGCCCTGTGCCAGCATCTGGAAGACTATTCATATAAAAAAGAGGCACCTGTAGAAAAACTGTCTATAATATGAAGATGCAATTGCATTTCTTTTTTTATTATACAGCTACACATTATTGCTCAAATTTGACATAAATAATGCACTCTTACCTACAGCTGCACCCCACCCTTTGCTTTGGCACAGAATTTTTAAGGTGCTGAACTTAGAAGCTGCACTTGAGCTTTAAAAATTAGCAAAGAGATTAATCATGTAATTCCTATGGGCTAGAGGCTGAAATTAACCATGGTCTCACAAGCCTGAAAGGGGAACCTTGGAATACCACAGTGAAAAATATGAACACCTCCTAGTGTGCAGCCCAGCAGAAAAACTCCAAAAAAAGTTCCTTAATCTTTTTGTTTCAAGGGACTATGGTTCTGGATACAAACAGAAAAAAGCACCATTCTGTGCTTCAGCCACATGTGTGATAAGGAAAACTCCATCAAGAAATATTTATGATAGTGCTTTCAAAATGGGCCATTTTACCTGTTTCAGTAAAAAAAAAATTTACAATTTTACTGCAATATCGATGAGATTAGATACAGAGTTCTACCTATCCAAAATTAAGAAGGTAAGAATGGCCATACTGCACCAGATGAAAGTTCATCTGCTCCAGTTTCATGTCTGCAACAGCAGCCAAAATCAGACAAGGATGGGGAAGAGGAAAAACAGGCGAGGTTTATATGATACCTTTTTCCAGCTTCTCTACCAGTCTCCAGGTTTTTTTGAGCTCAAGGCCTCTCCCAAACTAGACATACTTTTTAATGTGGTTAGTAATTCTTAATAGATTTATTGCCCAAGTACTTATCTGGTGTTCCCTTAAATCTATGTATGCCTTAAGCATCCAAAACAACCTCTGGTGAAGAGTTCCACATCTCCACTATCTCCTCAGTGTAGAACCAATTATTTTGTTCTTTTCCATTTTCAGCTTGGTTCCTACTAGACTCATTCGATAGCCCCTAGGTCTGTAGGTGAACAACTGATTCTATCTATTCTCTCCATTCCCCTGCTGATTTTGCGTATCTGTTGTATCCTACCTAGACCATCCCTTTTCCACACTGAAGAATACTATCCGATTCAGTTGTTCCTTCAATGGAAACTGTTCCATACCTTTAGTTTTCCTTCTAGCCCGTCTCTGCAACTCTTTCAATTCTACTATTTGTGAAATGAGAGGACCAGCCTGAATACAGCCCTAAAAGCGTGGACAAGATTAATACAGTGACATAATGACATTTTATATTTTGTTCTTTCTCACTTTGTTTTTCCTAACTGCTACTGAGCTGACATTTTCATAATCTCAAGAGCAATTTCCTGAGTTGTAATGGTCAGCTAAGAGCTCATAATTTCATATATGAGGTTAGGAATAATTTTTTCATAGGTGCCTCACTTTACATTTAACTACTCTGAATTTAATTCAGTAATTTATTACGCAGTTACTCAACCTCATAAGATCGTTGTGCAATTTTTCAGCTTTCTTTCATCCTTGCTATCTGAGTAGCTTTTTAAAAAAAAATTATCAGCATTATCAGCTGCCCTTTTCCTGATGTATGTGTACATACATATAGATAAATATAAGGTATATATATTTTATTTTTATGTACATACATACACGTTAAAATATAAAATGTAAATATGGATGTTTGATGGATGGAGCACTCGGTGGATAAGGAACTGGCTGGATTGCCGCACTCGAAGGGTTGCGGTCAACGGCTCAATGTCCAAGTGGAAACCAGTGACGAGTGGATTCCTCAAGGATTGGTACTGGGACTGGTACTATTCAACATCTTTGTCGGCGACACGGACAGTGGGATTGAGTGCACCCTCAGCAAGTTTGTTGACGACACCAAGCTGTGTGGTGTGGTCAACACACTGGAGGGAAGGGAGCCCTTACCAGTGAAGACTGAGGCAAAAAAGTTGTTGAGTACCTCAGCCTTCTCCACGTCCTGGGTGACCAGTCTCCCGTTTCCTTCCTGAGTGGGCCTACATCTTCCCTAGTCTTCCTTTTGTCCCTGATATACCTATAGAAGGCCTTCTTCTTGTCCCAGACGCCCCTGGCCAGACTTAACTCTATCTGGGCTTTAGCTTTCCTAACCTGATCCCTGGCTGCTTGGACAATTTCTCTGTATTCCTCCCAGGCTACCTGTTCTTGCTTCCACCCTCTGTAGGCTTCCTTTTTCTGTTTGAGATTGTCCAGGAGCTGCTTGTTAATCCACGCAGGCCTCCTAGCGTTTTTGCCTGACCTCCTCTTTGTCAGGATGCATTGCTTCTGAGCTTCCAGGAGGCGGTCCCTGAATATTAGCCAGCTTTCTTGGGCCCCTCTTCCTTCCAGGGCTTTATCCCACTGTATTCCATCAAGCAGATCCCTGAACTTCTGCTCTCCAGAAGTCCAAGGTAGCAAGCTTACTGTGCCTTGCCACCCTATGGATCTCAAACTCCACCATTTCATGATCACTGCAGCCAAGGCTGCCCTTGCGCATGACACCCCCTACCAGTCCCTCCTTGTTGGTGAGAACAAGGTCCAGCATGACACCTCTTCTCATTGGCTCCTCCATCATTTGGAGAAAGAAGTTATCGTCAATGCATTCCAGGAACCTCCTGGATTGCTTATGCCCTGCTGTGTTGTCCTTCCAACAGAAATTTTACAATGCTAGGTCACACTTTAATCCAGTTATTTTAGTATTAATGGGGCTGATAGGCTATATTTCTAGTCAGGGAGAGCAGATGAGAAACAATTTCATACCATACTGCAAAACTGCAAAGCTAAACCAGTACCATTTAAAAAAGAGATTTTAACTGATTTAAAGGTGACTTCAATGAGAGCTGTATTTAGCACTGCTGAAAATAAGGGCAAATCCTCAGACTTCTAGGTAAATATCTATAGATCTGATTTTAGAAATAATTTTGAAAACATTACTTTTTTGTATGTGTTCCTTTAAGACTACAGTCAATCTAGCAACGAATTTCCTGATGGTAAGAAAGGATTCATAATTATAACAATACTTTCTAGGTTCTAACTCTCATAAAATTTGAGGAAGAGACCCTCCAAGATACTTTTGTTTGACACTCCCCAAACCATTCTGTCAATGTACATTGTTATTTTGCACTTCTCACAAAAACAAGTAATTATTCTTATCACCTTTCCTTGTTTAGCTGAGTCTTGGAACGGAGACAGCATCTACTCATATGCTGACAATGTCTCAGCTGAAATCTTAGTCATATGGCTTATTCTGCATTGGAATTGTCACACGTGAAAAACAGTAAATGCTGTACCCAGATTCTGAGGGCAGTTCCTGTCAGAAACTTTAAAGACATGCAAGAAACTTTATCCTAAAATAATCTGTCTGTAGTCAGTCAATACTTTACATATTATCGGCTAATGACTGGGAAAATTCCTCTATATAAAGAATAATATTTTACTAAAAGTATCATGTGGCATAAATCAGCACATGCTGCCAATCTATACCAGAAATAGTGTGGCCAGCAGGACTAGCGAAGTGCTTATCCCCCTGTACTCGGCACTGGTGAGGCCCCACCTCGAACACTGTGTTCAGTTTTGGGGTCCTCACTACAAGACAGACATTGAGGTGCTGGAACACGTCCAGAGAAGGACAACAAAGCTGGTGAGGGGTCTTGAGCACAAGTCTTATAAGGAGTGGCTGACGGAACTGGGGTTGTTTCGCCTGGAGAAAAGGAGACTGAAGGGGAGATCTTATCACTCTCTACAACTACCTCAAAGGATGTTGTAGTGAGGTGGGGGTCAGTCTCTTCTCCCAAGTGACAGGACAAGAGGAAACAGCCTCAAGGTGCACCAGGGGAGGTTCAGATTGGATATTAGGAAAAACTTATTCACTAAAAGGGTAAAAGAAGTGGTGTGTTTTTCCTGTGAAATTCTGTTTGGGTTTTGCTGAGACTGGACCTTGAAATAGCTTTTTTTTTTCCTCACGCTCAGCCCTTATGGAAATTTAGGTTGCTTCATAAAGTCATATTTTTACACTAACATATTATAAAACCACGCATATACTGCAGTTTATTATGAGCAAGCCTGGGAAGACATAGGAAAGGACAGTTTTGGATGGTTTATCTGAGGAAAAGAGGTCTCTATTCTCAGCACCATGCTATCTCCTCTGGGGACAAGAGTTCTCCCAACTCTATAGGAGAGAGAGATCAGGCTCTCCTCTTTGCTGACTGAAATAAAAACCTATCAGCTGAACGAGGATGACTGCCTGCCCTCTGAAAGACAATAGTCTTCTGCAACCACAGAATCATAGAATCCTGGAATGGTTTTGGTTGGAAGGGACCTTAAAGATCATCTAGTTCCAACCTCCCTGTCATGGGCAAAGACACCTTCCACTAGATCTGGTTGCTCAAAGCCCCATCCAACCTAGTCCTGTCATTAAAGTGTATAATTATGTCTCGAATATTGCTGTTAAAGCATAATTAAAAAGTTGACATTTTGCACAAAACAGATGTTTATTTTCTTTGAAAAATTAGTCCAGGCAAAAAAAAAACAACAAAACAAACCAAAAAACAAACCACGAACCAAACAAAAAAATCCACATTAGTTAGGCTGCAGCACAACAAAAAGAGAACTAGGACATTTCAGAGTTATAGCTGTCTGTAAAACTTTCAGTCTGTTTCCTTCATGTGTGTGTTCCTATACAGTCATTAAATATGTAACCAAAACTTTTATCCCTCTGTCTTTTGACTTATTTAGGGTACAGAATAAACATCTGAAGGAATAAAATTAGGACTGCTGCACAAACAACTGTAAATTCAGTATTGCTTATTTTTAACTGTCAAATTAAAACATTCAAATGTTTAATTTCAATGTTCAATTTTTCAGAATGCAGTAATAGTTATTACGTCCTACCTTCTTCCTTAATCATCTTCATTTTTTTTCACATTGTTGCTACTCAGGTAAAAGTATCACTCATGACCATCAGATTAAATTCTTTAAAATTACAGGCAACTGTACAATACTATGTAATCCTGTGAATAAATACATGAATCCTCATCTTAAAACTGTTTTTGAGTTTTAGTTACCATTACTTCCACTAGGAAGTTATTTCAGAAGCTCACTTCTCAGATGGCTACACAAAGCCATTTCCAGCTTCCAACCTACATTTATTCACGGAGAGCTTACAAATCTTACTCTTGGTACAACTGTGTTGTTTATATCTTAAAATAACTCTATTTCTTTTCAGTGTTTACTCCTTGAAATGACAATTAAATTAATTGCCTTCTTTGACAGTATTTTTCTAGTCTGAGCAGGCTGACCTCTCTTATTTTCCCACTGTAAGATAAAAACTCTATTGCTCTAATCATTCTGTTGGTCCTTCTCTGCATTTATTCTGCTTGAAATTCAAATTTGTACAGCATATTCTGGATAACAAATTATATGTATCTTCTACGGCAGTGTAAATATTCTCTAATCTCTGCTGAAAATTCTTCACCTGAACTTCACTAGAACTGCACTGGCGTTTTTCAACTCCCCATTTAGAATAAAGAGCTCCTGCCTTTTTTCTGGTGAACTTTTTACTTCCGAAAGTCTAGTCCGCAAGATCTTCCTGTTTACTAATTCTGAGACTCTTCTGTTTTAATTGTGTCTTATGACTTTATGGCCACTGTAAGTGTAATCAGCCCACTCCAACTTTATGCATCAACATCACTATTAAGGATGTAAAATAAACCTGGTCCAAAAGACTGATCTTGAGAAACTTCCAGCCCAACAGTGAAGTCTGATATTGCCTCCTCATTAGTCAGGTCTTTGGCTATCTCAGAGTTTGCATGCTAACCTTCATCCTCTCTAGTTTAATTGTACTTACCCAGAATGTACTGTTACTAAAAACAGTGAAAGGTGTATTTACCAATTTTTCGCTCTATATAACTGTAAGAACAGTATATATGAAATGAGAAACTGCCCTATGTATCTGGGAGGACAAGAGTTCACACGCACTCCTTCCTCCCTTACACCCATATAACCTATCTTAGCTGACCGATCCAGAAATAGGGATAAACATGCAGGAAGGAACCACATAAAGTCTGGTTTTACATTTACTCACTATGATGTAGATCAGAAGTAAATATGTGGATGTTCAAAAAATTATACTGGTATAAAACCAGTGCACATTAGACAAAGCATAGGTCCATAACAAATCTTAAAAATAATTACAACAATTTCTGTATTTCAACTACTGAAATAGATTAGCAATGTATCTTACTTGTCCTGTCATATGACTCATGACATGTATGTGCAATTTCAGCTCCAAGCTGCAAATAATGTCCAGCTTTATCATCTCTGGAACCATCTGCTCCAAGGGCAAACATTCCCCCTGCAAAACAGGTCAAATGGCCCATCTTTCTTTCAAGGTGCCCATTCTTCCACTCCCCGATGAAGGTCAGTCCTCCATTGGACTTTCTGATGAGATGTTTTTCTATGGCCTACAAGAAGATAGAGAGAACTTTCAAATACTGTTTCACATGCAAGTTTTACATACTAACTCTTCTTCAAAGAATAAAATGTTGTTTTCAAAACAAAAAGAATCTTCTTCTTTTGCCAAACTTACTTCAGAGGACTACAGGAACAAACAGCTATCAGAATATAATTTCAACGCACACAAATACATACCCTAACCGCTAAACGATGCTAATGAGATCAATCATAGGAAAATCACAACATAGGTAAGATTGCACTTTTAGCTGAGAATTCAGCATGTATTTTATGGCTCAAACAATGTTTGTCTACCTGTTAACTCTGAGAAGGATCTACTTGTTCTGCTGTACAGTCTGTGTATATTCAGAAAATAGATGCATGTCAGATGCTTTTGGTCACATGTAAAGGCAGGACCCGTACTCTCAGTCAACCTTGAATAGAAAGTGACAGGAATGCTCCAGCCGCCTTCTGGCTGCTTCTCCATAGCAGCTTTCTGATTGCACATGGTCAAAGGACTGGTAAGGGTTACAGCAGCTGTTCGCAAAAAACATTATTATTTTAAAGGCAAGGTAACTGATGCTTTTTCTTTGCACATTTGTAGTAATATATGTTGTTGCTTGTGATTTATAAGTGGTATTCTTCTGGTAGTAGGAAGGAGAATAGCTGACCTAACTTTCCAGAGTTTGCAAACTACACGAAACGACACATTTACTTAAGCCTCTTTCAGAGAGGTTCACAATCCTCACCAATCTACTGCAGTACTTACTATCCTTAGTGTTAGATAGTTTTTCTTGTAACGGGAATCTTGTTACAGTTTGAGTCCTATAATTATAAAGACAATTATCTTCTTTACCATGGAGACATTATGCCTATCTTCTTTCCAGAAATCTCTTTTGTATTTCCACACAAAACCCTCTGATGGGTTTACAACTTCCGACAAAGTGCATGACCTGTGACTAGTCAGAGTACTCCAAGGCTGATTAGAGTTGAAGGATTAAAGTGTCATTAAAAAAGCATTTACTACTCTCCTTGTTATCCACATCATCTATTACAGAAGTGAATTACTAACCCTCTCCATACCTTTCTGGTACCTACAACAAATTAAACCCCAAATGTCCATAACTGTATTTTGCACTACAACTAGATATACTGAGAACACACAGGCAGAGGATCCCGCACATAACTAAAGCTGTTATCGTGGATGTGGAGGTCACGTCTGCTGCGCACAGTTGTCTCCTTGCTGTCTACACAGTGCAAACTATGCAGTTCACTACAATACAGATTCAAGCAATAAATACATAGATTAATCATCCTGCAACTTGTAATTCAGGTTTAGAAGTGGACAATGAAATAGCTTTTCCCTCTAAATAAAAAGTGAGACTGTCTTTTGTTTTCAACAAAAGGACAAACAAAGCTTCAAGCTCTTCTGTGACTGTAGTAGGTATTTCAAGTTAACTTCTTCTTTTTAAGCTGTTGCTTAAGTGATACTGGACTGTTAAAGCAGCTGTACTGAACCCAGCAATATTTCATAACATGGAAGTCCTCCATCCAGGTACCGAAATAACATCTGACAGCCTTCCACAGTTTTCTTCAACAAAAAACTTTTCTAAAATCAAAATTATTGAAATTACAGTTAGACAAGGCAGAATTTGGAGGACTAGGAGCCTCATGCGGGGAAGATGATAATATAAACTAATCTGAAACAGTTGTGTTTCTGAATATGTATGTGTTTCTGTATGGTTTTCTGAATATGTTCTTGACTGAAGCAGCTGCAGTGCTTGCAGCAACTCTTCCGGATGGTTATAGTGATATGAATCTACACCTCAGCCATGTAGCCAGTGAAGATCTGGCAGCCACCATATGGCCAAGGTGAATGTACTAGCTAGAAGCTAATGCAGCGGAATACAGGGAGAAGACTGCATTACCATCAGTAGGTCCCTGCTCCTTACTTGCACTGTGGACTGAGCCGTCGTTTGAATGGTGCAATTTCTCCACTGTCCTCTACTGAGCCTGTGCATTCTGAAGGTAATGAGAGAGATGTGCTGGTATGCATTCCTGTTGGGTTAGTTTCTTCACTACTACCAATGACAGATCTGAAGTTTGTGCTTACGGCAGAATCCAGCGAGAAGAATGCTGAAATAACTGACAGAGCAAAAACTAGTAAGTCTCTGACAGCTGCCAGAGTGTTGTTTAACCATCATGCAAACTGGCATTGAGGATTAGCATGATACCGTGGGTTCTGCTGCTGGGGAGCCTGATGCAGTTAACCGTACAAGCCTCATTTGTTGTGAAAGTACCTGTTATAGGAAAGGTTGGATCCGCTGAAAATTCTGCCATTGAGGATGATAACTAAGATCTGTAGCACTAGCTCTATTGATTCAATTATCCTAGATTGTGACAAAACTGACATGATGATTATAGGATTTTTTTTTTTTGGACTATATGGTACATAAACTTTGAGGAGTCCTTTTCAAAGGAAAGCCACTTTTACTATGAGGAGCAAGAAGGCTTTAAAGTGTTTGGATTATTTATTTATTTCCTGGAAGAAAACTTTTTTTTTTCCCAAATGTTGTATTGAATTTGCTTTTGAATTGTATCTTTTTGTAATTTCATAACTGTTGAGCAGTAAATGGTTTCAGGAGCATTTCCAGGGGGACTAAAATTGCTGTGGTTGGCACCAGGAGAGTCAGCAAAGGCCAAACTTATACACTTCTCCATGAGTTACTTCTTTACTCTAGACTTGCTTTCAGGGTTTGAAGAACATCATCTAGATGCAATATGCCCCTCTTCTGAACACAGAATACATCTTCTGAACTTGAACATCACTGTCCTGTATAAGGAGTGGTTTTTGAAATCTGAAAATCAATTTCTGTCAGCAACTTAATTATTAAGTTCCATCTTAAGAGTTGCAAAGGAAGCATCCCCCAAAAGAAAATAAATGCAACCCTCTCAAAATACTTTATCATTCAACAACCCAGTGCTTGCTAACTGTATAAAAAGGACAATTAATATTTACAGTAATTAACAAGGAACAGCTCGGCACTGCTGGGAGCACTGCCTAGTGGACAAGAAAAGCTTGAGCAGACTGGGACAGATCTGGCATTTCTATCCTGGGCTGGATGCCTGGGGCCACAGAGCACTCCAATAAGCACTCTAAAGCAATGACATCCAGCCGGACCATGAGTATAATACATACACTAGAGGGGACACATACACTTAAGCTCCCAAAGGAAAGGCTTAGTTCACATCAACTAAGAGATTAACTGATGGAAGAAGCTTCCTGAGTCTGTGAAATGCCTGAAACAATAGTCTGAGATGTGAAAACAGAATGTTCTCTATCTGATGTTCAGGCTTCCTGTGATTTTTATGACTACAAAAAGTAGCATTTTTGGAGCTGTCTTGCAGCAGTACTTGCTATGTTGTAATAATCAAACACACTGCTGAATCCTTTTAGCTATCTAATGCTGTGCAATAAGAAAGAGCAAGGATCAAATTCGTGAGCCTAACAGATTAGACTACTCAAGGCAACAGATCAAAAGGAAGCTTCCCTATTCTCCGGCCGATGTGAGAAGAAAAGACACTTTAAACCAGGCTAGCTGGGAGGTCCATAAAACAATGTTGAAAGCAAAGTTAAGAGGCCCACCCTCAGTATTTATAACCACAAAAAATTCTCAAAAAGTTTCACAGTTTCAGCTTTTATTGCAGCTGTGAATCTATACACTAGGACATCAAAACAAAGTGTTTTTTACAGTGGAAGACTGCACTAATGTTATATAGTATGCAGAGGTCATGGATATAGAATTTGTTTGTACTCTTGTCATGAAGTATGTGGTAACTTGGGTAAGGCTTCCATGCCATGGATTGGAAATCATGACATCTGAAGAACAGATGCTGTCATCTTTCTTCCTCTTAATACCTCCAAGGAATGGGATATCACTGCCTACTGCAAGACTTGAGAGTGAGGGTATAGTTGTCTGTCTTCCACTCTACCCTCTGTAGCAAACTAAGGGAGTGAAGTGTGGCTGGATACGTATCTTCTTTTAGACTGGTGGGTGCTGAGAACATTTCCAACTCTGCTATGAGTGGGAAGAATGTATTTTACACCCTTTCCCTTCTGCTTGCATAAATGACACAAAGAGGTTTTGCTCCAAGGTTTGAAAAACAAAGAGTAAGAAGTGTCAGCTATGGAGGAAGACCTGTTGTTACAGGCAACAAAAAGAGAAAGGTAAGGGATTGGGCTCTTAAAAATATTATAGAGATTTTAAATAAAAATTCAAAATGCAATTATGTAAAACAAATCCTACTCATTGACTCTTTGCCCATGTCTTTCAATGTCAAGTAGGACCTGGGATAAACACAAACCCTGAACCAGAAGGATGTTCCACAATGCATAAATCAGTATGGTTCATGCAGATTCAAATGGACACGGGTGGGTTTAGCTGACAAAGCCGAAGAGAAAAACATCAGATGCTTGCACTGCAGATCGTATCACACAAGAAGCAGGAGCAGCTCAGCTCTTTCTTCCTCCTGTCCACAGTGTCTGGTCCCAATTTTGCTTTGCTGCGCCTCCATTCAGAGACAGAGATTTGCCCATACAAAATGTTTGCAATACTGGGCTTACAGTGAAGAGAACGAAAGGGAAAGCTTATTTCCTCTAATTTTAAAGTGCTCACCGTTTAGGAATCAGAATAAAATATTTCAACAGTAACCACAATGGATGTTAAAGATCAACTGCTAAACATTTTTAAACCCACAGGACCCAGTAAACTGTATTTTACACAATTAAAAGTACTCAACTAACGTTTTGAACTACTAATGTTGACTTTAACAAACCCTGGAAAGCTAAGGAAGTTCAAAAGGACTGGGAAATAGCTGATGCTTTAACAGTGTTTTAAAAGGTTAATAGAACAATCATATAAAATTAATTATGTGGTTTCAAAAATAAATGTTTGATTGACAACTGCATGCTGATATTACGAATATTAGGAATTTCAGGAAGTTCCTTGGTATTGTACAAAAATATTAATCCTAAACAACTTCAAGGCAGCATGTGTGAAGTGGATTAGAAGTTGGCTTGCTAGAACAGTTCAAACTAAAACAAAAAATTGTGAAAAATCCTCATCCCATGAAGATTCTGCAAAGACACTTTTATTCAATACTAGGCAGCATTTCTACCAATTATCTGCAAGAAACAAATGCTAAAAAAAATCTGCAGATGACACAAAAATTGATGGAGTTATAGAAAGTGATAAAGGAAAAGTCAGTCCTGTAAAATCATTCAGAACAGGTGACAAAATGGGTTTTGCCTAAACAACTGTGTTTTAATAGAGTTAAGCATACGGTCACACATCGAGGAATCTGGAATGTAAATCACAGTAGTAGGAAAGCAGTAAATCAAAAGGACTACAACCAACTTCAGAGTAAAGCAAACTGGAAAGTGGATGACAGTGCAAGGCAAAAGTTAAGAGTGCAAACACAGCTCTTGTCTAGATGAAGAGAAGAATACTGATAAGAAATCAGGCAATGACATATTAGAACCATCATTACATTCTTGTCCTCATACTGAAGACCACTGGAAAATACTTAGAAAAAAGCTTAAGAAAGAATTCAAAGTCTGTTTTATATTGCGAGACTAAAGAAAAATCACGCATTTCTCCTTCAAGAGAGAATGCCTATTGTGCCTTTGTTAGTAACCAGCTACATGATGCAGATAACCCTTTAAAACAACGTAGGGAAGGAAAAAGTTCAAGTAGCTGAAAGCCAAATGTAATCAAATTCAGGTCAGGAATAAGACATATCACAGCTTCAAAGCTATTTCAGACTACAACTTTCATTATATATCTTTTAAAATGTGAATTTTGAGAACTCCAAGAACAGGCGTTTTGCTTTAGGAGACTGACTGCACTGAAACTAAGCTTTAAAAGCTTATGTTGAAAGAAACACAGCATGCACAGAGCATGGAACAAGTTAGGCACCAAGCACATATCTGCATTTGGACAAGACTACACGGTCCCTGCTGCTGTTGGTACCACAGCTGACTTGACTAAAACTAGCGTGGTTGCTTCTCTCTATGTGTCTTAACTGTAGCACTGGCATGTTGGCACACATGGGCACAAGTGAACCTGATGAAAAAAAGATGTCTCTGTATGGGGAAACTTAAAAAGTAACTGCAGAGCAGCACAAAGCTCAGAGCCACCACAAAAAGGCCCCCATCCCAAATCCCACTGAACCACCCTCCAGTACTGCTCTGTTTGGGCAAGCACTACTTGATCTGTGAGAGGGAGCAAGACTGTATCACAAAAGGACTACAGAACAAGGAATAGGCATGAGCTACGTTTTACAAGATAAATATGGAACATAACATTTAAATGTTTCAGGAAGTAATTTTAAGAATAAAACAGTTTAGGACTTCAACTCCTAGAATGATTCTGGATGCTGGATAAAAATGACTTGGTTGTTCTGCACACATCTTAGGGTTGTTAGATCTCTTTCTAATAAACTCTAGCTCAGCCTTTTACATTATACCATTTTGGACAAGCTGATTATTTTTAGCACAATAATCTGCATCAGATGTATTCCACAATAATACTTTTTAAACTACTCTGAGTGAAAGCTAGTATTATTCATCGCTTGATTTCTCAAAATTTACATAATTGAAAGAAGTCCCGTGGTTTGAGTTTTTTTTAATTATTAAAGATGGTTTTTAAGTTCCACTGTATTGGAAAACTCAAGGAATTATAATCACCTCAATTGCATCGTCGTACATTTTCCTTGCCTCTGTGTCCATCTTGTCTGACATAAGCCAGGCTTTCAATAAATATTCATAAAAACTGTCTCCCAGCCCGCCCACGGATGTGTGATCTGTAGGAGGGAAAGAGGAAAAAAACATTGAAGTTGTTACATAATAGCACCTTAAATTTATCTAAAATATAAACTCATGTTTTTAAGGTTCACCATTGTAAAATTATCAGTATTTTGTTTAGCAAGACAAAGCTGCACTGTATGCCCTATCCCCACCAAACGTAACTTCATAGGTGTGGAACCTGCTGTATGTGTTCTCTATTTGTCATTCTGCACAGGTTATCCCTCATGTCAAAAATACAATTTAACCTCTGTTTTTACTTCATTCCACAGAACCTAATTGTTTTCTTGCTAGGGGTTTGGGATTTTTTTTTTTTTTTATATCTATAAAAAAAGTATATATTAAAAAAACGTAAGATCTCTGTATCCAGGATGCAACCAGGTTATGTGTCTGGGTCTAAGGTGCCATGAACTACACAGAATCCTGGGTTACTTAACAGACTAATGAATTTCTCAAAGCAAACGTTCTTATTTAAATTCCTTCAGTCAAAAGGGAGGCAAATTGCCTTTGTCATGTTACAACACAAGCCTCGCTCTGTTCCGCCGTGCCTGAGCAGCCATGCAGAGCCATGCCATGTGCTACAGGGCAAGGCCGCTTGACTATTAGAATACTCCACCACATAAACTGGACCTCCCAACACGCAGATTTCTTTTTTGTCACCTTTTTTCCTTGCAGAGGTTGCCTTTCACAAGTAGTGTCATTGCTGTTCTGTGCTGACAGACCACATGAGAACCACCTACGTTTCTCTTCGGGTGAACTATCATACATCCCCACAAAAAGCCTACTGGTGTGACTCAGTCTTGGAGCTCCCGTTCCAACCACGGTAAGCACTGCCTCAGTACACCCTTCATTCAAAAAGCAGCATAGGCTATGAGATTTAATAAGTGACTCCAACCACCACACCACATAACCTTTTCCTTCCCAGTGTTACAGCCCCAAAATGCTGGCACCAGAACAGTGTCTTAGTCTACTGAAGCTACGTGAAGGAAAGATTAAGACCAACTTTGTCACAATGCCAGAAATTCACTGCCTGAAGCATGGCTGTTATAGTCATGCAAGTTCCCTGTTACCAGGTGAAATAAAGAAAAGATATGATACTTCCTTTTACAAAGTACCTCAAAAAAGTGGTATTATTCAGAGTCTTACTGGGATAAAGGTGCAAAACACAGGTTGGAACTCTCCTCCTGTTCCTTTTTCCTCCAAGCACCACCCTGCCCCAGCATGTCTGCTTGTCTCTGAAGATGTGAACAGGAGGTTAGAACTGGTAGATGGTTCTATCTTAACTCCTGTAGCTGCCTTGACTCCTCTGCCACTTACCAATGGATTTCTAAACAAACGAAGGAGCAAGTGGAAAGCCTGTAGCTTTCCCATCTGGTTTCAGGTTGTGAATTTGGAGGAAATTACTTCACGCCCTTCTCTTATATCTCAGTATCTCCTAGACAGCCTTTTCACATCCAGCTACTCAATGATTTAACTACAAAACAATGAGTTTTCCCAAGTTTTCTAGCTGTGAGTTGTAAGAGGGCATTCAGGTCACGAGTCCCTTTCTTCCACAAATGCAAGGGCTAGAAATTACTCCTTCAATGCACAATTACATTCTCAAGTAGAGACAAGCACTAAGGGTCTACAGTTTCCAGAAAAACAAACCACCCTAAGACTTCATAGTTACAACTCATGTCAGTATTACTCAGGGATTGTCTTCATAAGAGATACAGTTTAAAACTACTTCTGTTAAGCTGCTGCCTCCTCCCCAGCTGATCTCTGTCACTTGAGTCAGCACTGCTCTTCTGCCAGGTTTCTTTCACAGGTGCACTCTGTCCCCAACCAGAACAGGGTTGCTGAGTATCCCTCAGCAGTGTTCATCTTGTAGCAACTCCAGCTAGATTCGGGGCAGGAAAGAGCAGGAAGATTTGGTGGAAAAGGTTTATTTCCTAAACAGAGAAATCTACCTTCCAGGTGAGTTTCCAAAGTCAATTATCACCAACACACCCCATTTCACATCTACTTCTTCAGGCAGTCACTGGAGAACTGTCTTTCTTTTGTGTCTGCAGCTCTTCTCTACATTTCTTCCTGTGTTGGGTGAAAGTGCAGGGAATGCAGGAACCGGTAGCATCGGGACACACAGGACTCAGAGCCATCCCCTAGACAGCCTTCCTTTTTTGCACCTTCTTCATGTGTTCAGAGAACCAAGCTGCACAAGATACAGATCCTCCTCCCACTCAGCAAGTGAGATGCAAACATGGTAAGGCTAAGGGCTTCTGAGGGTCTCACAGCTCCTAGCAGCAGCCTTTTCTTTATTCTCATTTCACATACCTCACTCCAACTCTGAACTACTAGGAGTTTTCAAGGCTCCGCTCTCATTAAACACTGGGCTCCACCACTCCCCAGCAGATGCCCTTCACAGATGGACCAGAGGGTAGACCTGTCAGAAAAGGCAAACTGATTCTGTTCCTTCTTTTTAGCAGCAAGAAAGGGAGACAGGAAATATTTTTGGTGGTCACACATGGTAAGACACCATGGACAGGGATGTTTCACACAGGAGGGAAGCAGTATCTCAAGGGAGCTGACTGCACTGAGATAAAACTGTCTGTATTTTCCTGACCCCTCCCCATCTGCAAAAAATACCAGAAAGAGGGTGGGTGTGAAAAGGAGGCCACTGCAGCAGCTGCGCTGAGGTTTAAGAACAGCAAGTTTTCCACCTTCTACAGCTGCATTAACTACATCCCTGGCAAGATCATCTTCAGGTCTTCTGCTAGTGTTGCTAAAGCAGAATTTGCTGCATTTTGTGTAAGGACTGTAACTAGAAATGACTGAAAATTAAAACACTTCTTGTGATGATTGCAGGACTTTGACAACTTGCTCTCAGCTAGAGTGGAAATGCAAAAGAAATATTTTTCAAGATTCCTTAGCAAATATATAGCTGGTGAAAACTGTAGATTTGGGTCATCACACACCATTCTCTCCTATAAACAAAGCTCCTGACACAAACATCATCAGAAGATCCACGCTGGTTATCACTCTCTCCTACTATTTGAGCTACAGCTCAGATGGATTCAGAGATCTAATTCAGCTCAACTCAAAATGTTTTGCTCATAAAAATATTTTCGCATGTAAAATATTGTGAAGTTTTTCAATCAGCCCTAACTTTGCACATCAATCCAGAGTACTAAAAAGAACAACTCGTGATTTGAATAACTGAGTTTACAATAGTGTCTTGGATACTCTTCAGTAGACAGCTGTGATGGTTAAGTATTATGTTTAAAGTGTTTGTAAATATTTTGCAAATTTAAAAATTGATTTAATTTTTCACATATTTGATCTACAGGAACTCTTTAATTTGCTGTATGTTATTTAAAGGTTTTTACCGTGAGGAAGTATTTCACAGTGAAATCCTGAAGTAAAATTCTTTCCAGATAAAGCCAAATACAGCAAAGAACAGAAGTATAAGGGCATATCAAGTACGGCAGAAGCCACATCTTCTGTTCATTGACAAGTACACATTTTTAGAACATTCATTTCTTCCAATTGAGACAAATTAAGATATTTTTTCATTCCCCATTTTTTCAAATGTAGGCCCAGATGACTGGGCAAACATGAAAGGATTACAGTCAAGGATTTCTTGGGAGTCTTGTTTTAAATTAAAAGACACAGTAGCTGCAGTTGCAAAGAATATTGTCAACTATTGCAACCAAAAGCAATTACAGAAAGCACTGTATTTTTGTCTGGTTTGCCACACAGTTGAAAGCACGGTGTGTGCAAACCTGTGCAGTCAGTCTGTTTGTAAGCTTCCTCCTTGCCAGAAAGAGACAAAATCTTAATAGAAAGACAAAGATATTTACAGTTTATAGCAACATTTTTGCTCAGATACTTCAAGAGATTTACATCCTAGTAAATATTGGCATTTTTCTTCTTAATAAACAGCATGCAATTGAAAAACCCCAATCTATTTCATAACAGTATTTTAATGAGTTTTTAATTTATTGATAAAAGATGATCTGTATTTAGTCAAATATTGTGTCTCCACTAATACTACAAAAATCCCATCCACCTCTTTGCCACAGACCTTTTAAATTCTCACACCATCATTACCTAAAATTTCTAAAGCTAGTTTCACTCCAAATGAATTTATTCTTATCAGCAATCCATTAGCTCACTGCTGAAACAGCCTCCTCTGACAAGAACCAGAACAATTATTTCACAGCAAACCGCAGGAACACATAGGACGTCAGAAAGGAGCGTACATGCTATCTCTAACTGAAATGACAATGAATCTCAGCTTGAGATAGGAAGGAGAGTTTGTGGCTCTCTGGTGATTTGTTCTCTGCAAGTGAGATTGTTTCTTTACAAATCTGGGGAGAGACAAATAAACTTGTTTTTTCTCAGCTAGCTCTTCAGGGCGTAGGCAGCAGGGTTCCCCCCCCCGCCGCCCCTTACAGCTGAGGCACTGTGACAGATCTGACTGTTCTTCCTCTCCAAGACTAATTTTTTGGGGGATGGTAGTAGATAATACAGATACTAGGCATCCACATAGCTCATCCTCCTTTCTCATACCCAGATCTACCGAAGGGCTGTAAATAACTTCCTCCACAGCAAGACAGTTTCTAAATGAATGGCAGTGGTTCTCAAGAATACGGTTATGGCAGCAGACTGCAAGTTACAAACATGTGCCACCTCCTTTTCTTTACAGGGAAAGTTTGGTTCAGTGAACAATAGCGTATTTTCCACAACAACTGAAAGTCCCCTAAAGATAACGTTAATAACAGAACCTACTCTAATGAAGGTCTACCTGCTCTCTAGAGCAAACTTAAGATGTGTAAATTATTTTTAAGGAGATGGCTTTAAGTAGTTAACAGCAGCTTAATGAGGCAAATTAAAAACAGTTCATGATTTGCTAAACCTTTTCTGCTTTGTGCCTTAATTGTTCAATTGTCATTTCTTGGCAATGAGCAGGAATAAAGAAAGAAGCCAGGCATTGTTTTAAAAGCAGCAGATTATGCCAGAACTGATGCAGCAGCCACAACACCTGAGGGTGAGCAGATGGGTAGCGAGCCACTGCCCCTTCCTGACCCCAGGGCATGTCCTCCTGGCCTTCCTTTGCGTCCATAAAGCTTACACATCATTTACTGCACACAGAATGAAAAAGATGAAATAAAATGCTGAGTAGAAGTACGTTTAGCACGTACAGGCTGCTGTGCTGAAAAGTCGTGCGGTGAGACAACATTCTGGCAGTACATCAGCACAAGGAGGAGATGAGGATCAACTATGCCCATAGTATTTTTAATTCGCGAATTTGCAACTCTAACACTGATTTAATATTTTAAAGTTATTATAAAGATCTGGAACATGTAAAAGAAACTCAAGTCTTAGAACTGGAATTGTTAGTTATGACTCTAAAGTAAAGGAAAACTAACTTAAACCTGCCTACGGTGCTGTATCCAATAGACTGGAAACAGCAAGATGAACAAACTACTGATTCATTTCAACCAAAAGAAGAATAGTACAGAACTACTTTGCAACAAGAAAACAATGTAGTAAAAGGGGAGGCTGATTTTCCGTAAGGACCACAAACACTGTATCTTGGACAAAGTGCTATTGTAGTATGTCAGGAAAGCAGTTCAAGAGTGGAAAAGATAAGTGACTGGGAGGGAGTAATGAAGTGATTAAGCTAATATTAAGTTTCATTAAGAAACACACACACACCATCACCATTAGTTGTTCTGGGTACCAACTGGCCTTACATTGCAGAAGCCCTCTTTTCCTGTGAAGGAAACTTTTAAAGAATTGCTTTTCTGTTTGTCTTCAGAGTGGCTCTGATTAAATTTCAGTTCAATCTTTACTTCATGTAGTTGGGCTTAGTGCCCCTCAGCTGCTCTAAATAGGTGCAAGCTCCCTTTCTAATCCTTTAATCCAGAAAGCTGAGGCCCTGGAAATGGCAGCTGCTTCAAGTCACAGTGGAAATTCAACCTAAGGATGCCATAAACCATAGTGGATGGCTTAAAAGTGCAAACACTTGTAAATTAACTGCAGCAGAGGCAGCCCTGATAAAAGGACGTGGAGGTGCAATTTTTAGTTGGCTATGAATCATTTATCACTAAGGAACACGCTACCAGCATGAGAATTTTTCTGAAAACATGCAGCTTGTCCCATAACAGAACTACATTCAAAGAACAGTTAAGGTTGCAAAGCCAAGCATTTATAAGTTAGGTGATAGCTGAACAGACATTGCTTCCCATTCTGCTGTCTGGTGTCACAACAGATTCAAGCAACAAGAAAAACCTAGCTCAGCTCCTCCCAACCTGGGGATGCGTGATCACGCCTGCTCAGCACACAGAGCTCTAGAGAATGTAGCAGCTACATACTCCATATGGAGAAAGTAGACATGAATATTTTTCAAAGGCTTGAAAAAATATGGTTTTCTCCTCAAACAGTCCTGAAACAAATAATTCCCACAGTATTTCATACCCAAAACATGATAGTTCTTGAGTTTCTTAACTGTATGCTTAGAAAAAACAAACTTTAATCTGGGTAGAATCACATTCCACCTCTAGCTTCATTTAGAAATGGCTGAAGCATTTTTGTCAAAGCTGTTTAAAAAAACCCAACAAAACAGCTTGAGGCAGACAGAATATTCCAGTTGGAAGAGTTGAAGTTTGGCAGCTACAAGAAACAGAGAACACAATCACTTAATGGAAAGTGTTGACCAATCTTAACTGTAAGTGCTACCACTTTCTTGTATAATAAAAGTAAGCAAAATTACTTCCTAGAACTGTAGTGATTATCACGGAATCACGGAATTTTCAGAGTTGGAAGGGACCTCTAGAGATCATCTAGTCCAACTCCCCTGCTGACGCAGGAATGCCTAGAGCACATTACTCAGGACTGCATCCAGGGGGGTCTTGAAAATCTCCAGAGAAGGGGACTCCACAACCTCCTGGGCAGCCTGTCCCAGTGCTCTGTCACCCTAAAGATTAAATTTCTCAGACTTGCACAATTCAAATGTGTGCAAAGACAATAGGAATAATTTGAAACAGACCAGCAAGTACAACTAGCCCAACTAATACACATATTAGGTAACTCACATTGTTAGAACCAAAACGCATCTTCAAATTGAATGTAGTTTATGATCCTGTAATGTCAAAGGAGTATCCTAATTTGGTATCTTACAACAGGCTCTCCTTTCACATGCAGGAATTCACAGCTGGAACAAATATTTTCCTTTTTGTATTCAAACTTCCCTGAAACTTCAAAACATTCCAGCTATTATTTATAATTCTGGAAAGATTTAGATAATCTCTCAGAAGACACATTCATGAATTAAAGACTGATCAACTAAATACATCAAGTCCACGTGCAAAAATTAAAAACACATTAGACCATTACATTGGTGCTTTTACTGAAAAGTGAAGTTGCCTTTTATCACCTGAAGTTCTCTTTTTTCACATCATTACACTCACCAATGGAGCCACCCAAATGAAGCACACCTGCCTCTCTGCCAAGCTTGGAGTCAGTGTAAATCCCACCTGCCCTGGCAGCTTTAAGTAAGCTGCTGGAATTTGCAGTGGATTGATGGGAAGTCAGGTACATGTTTACCTCTGATGACTTTTTTAACCTGACAAGGTGGCTGTGAAAAAAACAGCTAAGGGGTGGTAACACCTGCTACAACCAATACTGCTGTAGGTATGTGCCCACAACCCAGAGTCCCTTTTGAATAAGAGTTTCTACATACGGGGATTGACAAGCTCTTCATGTCACTACAACCTTTAGTTTATTCACCTTAGTCTTCCTGTAAGATCTCAACTCTCCTCTTACAGGTTAAAAAGAAGAAAATGGGAGACAGAAAGCCTTTATTAGATAAATCCAGCCCAACATCCACCTATACAAAATTAACTGGCAAAACCACTGTCAACAACTTCGCCTTCTCCCTTCAAGTTGTATCAAGACCATAGCAGTTTACATATATATACACACACATGTACATATATAACATATGAATGCTGACAGTCAAAAGAGATGCAAAGAAGCAACGAAAGACACTCCCTGTTTTTGATGTACTTATGGATTATACCACATACAATATAAATCCAGGCTACTCTGCATGTTTCTTTCTGCTAGACTTGTACAGATGTATCTCCTATTATTCTTCTTATGACATATGCCTGAAACTGCGCACACAGCTAACTGAAGTTTTGGTCACTCTGTAGATGCTGTAGCTGTAGCTACAGGAAATTGTCCTGATTGTAAGACTTACTCAGTACATGCTATATGACTGAGACTGAGTTACCACACCGTACCTTTGGGCTACATTCATCACCATCCCTCTCTTATTTCTGAGCATACAGGTCCAAAAGTACTACAGTGCAATCTGCAATCAAAAATCAGCTCTGTCTTCACATAGATCTCCAAAACGAGATGGGATTTTACCTTGCTGCTCCAGGACAGTCCAGCTCCCAGGGGAACTTCATGATTAAATGAACCCATCAGGAAAATACATTCAACACCCACTGAACAAAACTATAGACCATCTCCCCTCAATGTCACCAAACTGGAAATGTTTCTCACATGACAACCAGAAGGTACATCTCCACACATAACTCAGAATATGAAGTCTCACATACCAAAGACAGAATGAAAAGAAATGGACTATTATATGTCACCTGAAATCTATGAGTGGTCTAAAGAGCGTCGATACGAACAGCTTGGTGCACAGCCTCCAACAAATAAGTGATACAGAAGGAATAAAATAAAAACAAGTAACCATAGTAAGGCTGTAACAAGTTTGTAATTGGACTTTGATAGGCTTCCCTTTGATAGGAAATGATTAAGTCAAGAACAGTTCAAAAATACAGTTTAAGTATATAGAAACCCCAGTACAAAAATCAATTATTAAGGAAATAACTAGATTCCACAGGAGCTCAAACTTTAAAAACTCACAGAACACGTGTCAAAGGATACCTTTTTAGTCCCCAATCGTTTAAGTTAGCTGTCTTCAAAGCCAACAATTTAAACTCTCAAGAGTATCAGGCAGTACCCTAAGACATGTGGGACTCTGTTAATACAGATTAATTTAGTCAGGAAAATAAACGTTAAAGCTGTTGCAGGACAGATTTCAAATTCTAGATATTGATGCACTCCCCACCAAGATCATGCTCTAAAAGTACAGTTTGGTGGTACAGCAAAATAAAATTTTCATCTCTTTCCACAGCAGTGCACGCAAGCACTTTCAAAACCCAGTTACCCCGTATCCAAATCCTATCTTCAGGAATTCTTTATAGACGCTCCCTTTCAAATGCATAATTCATACACATGTTTAACCTTCCAATAACACTAGAATCTTTAACACGCTAAACAAAGCTTTTATTTGTTTAGCTTTTTCAGCATCTTGCTTAACAGACCAGGAAACGTCTTAACCTTGTAAACATAAAAGTATATTCCCTTTAACACACACTTCTGCTATATTTCATGAAAATAAAGTTTTAACAGATTAACTTGCTCTTCATTTCTAATGAATAATCAAATTTGAATGTGGCCTTTTCTTGGAACACAGATAATTACATTTTTACATGGTTATAAAGCAAAAGGGCAAGGGGAATTCCCCATCAGAGATTACACAGATCATTTTATATTCAAAACACATGCATGCTCCTAAACACAGAACAAGACAGAATATTTTGGAGACAAAAATCAAGGACATCTGCCAAGATAGCAAAGAAAATCAAACAGCAGAGAACCACCCCCACCTCCTCATCTGCAACTGATACATGCATGCCTACTGCTGGAAGTCTAGAAATCATGTTGTATTTTTGTCTGTTCATAATGTACTCAACTGAAAGCAGATTTGAAATAAAAAACTCAACCACAATAAATGCTTGCATTAATCTCCAAACTAACCATCACATAGATCCCATATCTCCAATTCTATAACTGATGTTCCAACCACAAATCAAAAAAGAAATTTACTTGCTAAATCAAATAAATGTGCAAAGATGAAGTCAGGCTGGGAACTACTTCCACAAGTACTTCTACAATAGATAAAATTAATTATTTTAATCCTGCACCATTTCTATTTAAGAGAGAGAAAATCTTTTCCTTATGCTGAAGGGGGG
>VFFE01005660.1:673234-702377 GCA_008921705.1 Burhinus oedicnemus
AAGGAATGCAAAGTACCTTCACAGTTAAAGAACACTAGGAGCTTCAGCTGGCAAAGACAGGAATTTTTCAACACTAGCATCTTTCTCACCACCTATAACCAGACTATCAACCTGTTAATTTATGCTATATTTATATTTTTATCTGAAATATTTATCTGCAGTATTTCTTTAATCTTTTCAAAGACCACTTCATTCTTCTGTATTATTCACTTCACCTTGCAATCTGCAAGGGTTTTAATCTCCCAGAGGTAGATGTAAAGACTGAGAGAAAGGGTTTCTTGCTTAATTTTAACAATGAAAGTCCCAATAATAGTAATCCAAATAGTGATTTATTTATCAACCTCTGCAGCACCTTTGAAAGTCTGCATTCAAGAGAGCCACTCTTCCTATATATTAGATACAGCTCACACTGCCAGGACAGTATCCTTCAGCTGACATGGTGATTATTCTCAGTATTAGCACTCTGACACATTGGGATATACAGAATGAGACAGCACCTTCTTCATCAAGTTATCTGGTTAAGGACTATTCAGTATAAAAGAAATAATAAACGACAAGGAAATTGGTAAATTAAACACACAGGCATTAATGAGCAGGTGGCAACAGACAATGACATAGACCAGAACTCTTCAGCTACTGATTGACAGGCCATTAAAGGAACTACTCAGGCACAGCCTCCAAGAGCCAGCCTGAACTTTGTCACTGATAAGAAGGGGGGAAACAGGTTGTCACGAGCATTATAAGGTATTTGAGGGGACTTGCAGGACTGTGCAAGTCATTTATGGAACAGCAGAAAACACCTGTGGCTTTAGATAAAACTTACTGTGGTTTATTTAGGGGAAGGGCCAAAGGGAGGGAAAGGGAAGGATCAGGGTGGATTGGGGAGGAACGAGCAAGGCAAAAATGGAGAGGAGGTGGGTTAAAAGGGCCTGGTTGCATGTAAACAGGCTGCTGATCCACATGCTTGTCTGAGCCCCGCACTTCACCAGCAGAGTCTGCCTTATCTTCTTATTAAATCCTGTATTTTTTTCCTGTAATCCCATGTTGCTATCCTATGTGTGTAAACAAGGTGTAAGCATCAGCAGCTGGAGAAGAGGCCACAGGTCACAGAGCCTGCAGATCTAGGTGCCAGCACCTGGAGAGACTGGCATGCAGGAGAGGTCTGGGTGTCAGTAACTGGAGCAACTGGGATATGTGTTGCAAAGTTAGAGTGCCAGCAGCTGGAGAGAGAGGCTGCAGGTCACAGAGGCCTGTAGGTCTGGGTGCCAGCAGCTGGAGAAAACAGTGGGTCACAGGGACCTAGATCTGCGTGTCAGCACTGGGAAAGACCCGCGTATGCTTGTTTTTCCCAGTGAATTTAATCCTGAGTGCATGTGTGTATGTAGAATTCATTAGCAAACTTCCAAGATGGACGAGCTGGTGAGTAGGAGCCCTGCACCTGAAAAGACCCAAGCTCTGAGCTGATGGCTGCATACAGGGTCCAGGGTTCAAGCACGGGTATTAGGCAGACTGGGAGTCTTTGCTAATATTTGAAGGATCCGTGAGTGTGAGGGTGCTTGTGAAGAGTGTGTGAGTGCATGCACCTATTTGACAGTGAACATCAGGAGGAGCAGCAAGACCTGGCTACCTGTACGTATATTTTATGTGAGTTGTGCCAGCAAAGGTTGCGGTGGCGTTCTGTGTGGACAGCCACATTAGTGTCCCTTTAGTGTATGTATGTACCTCTCTAGGATACGTCCTCAGCCTCGCTACTGGCCAAACCTGCAAATCAGAACAGCAGCAGCCACATCCATTGGACTGGGATGGAGACACCTGTACCTGGCTGGGCTTCACAATAGCTGGGAAGGAGGAATTTCCAGGTCTCGGAATCTGCTGGATGCAGTGGCTTTCTTAACATCTTTAACAAAGTGCATTACAAACATTTAGGTCAAATTAATTTTCAATTTTCCTTTAAATACTGACAAATAAATACAGACAGACGGTGCTATGTATTTGATACAATGTCATATCACAATAAAAATAGAGTATATTACTCATGGTTTGTCTATTACCTGCAAGAGTTTAAATGAAGCAGTTCAGTTAATTACCTAGCTTGGCCCAAGTGCATTAGACTAAAACCAGCTGTACAGGCAGGCATAAAAATTTAGGAATATTCACCCAATATTTGCACTGATTTAATGACAGTAATTTAAAGTTGTTTTTATTGCTTTTCCTACATGTGAAAATTGCACCATTTTAACGGAAGTGTAAATCTAATCAAATTAAATTAAATCCACGGAAGCCTTCTCTAAATAGTATTTTAAAATTAAAAGTGCTTGGTTTGGTTTAATTTAAGCATTTAGTGTTGAAAATGAAAGACCACCTGAAGAAACCTGAAATATGCATATCCACAAATAAATTTGCTTTGGTTTATTTAAAGGCTAGCCTACAGCACAAACAACTGGGAAATAGAGGATATAAATTTCTCCCATTCAGCCACCTTGGTTGCACCTCTACTTACCCTGTAGTAACAGATGCAGGGAACTGCAAGAAAGTGAGAACATCACCTTAAGGTGCTAAGGCAGTGTGTGTAATAAGGCAGGCTAAATACCTGTGTGAATTCTCTTATTTGTCTTTAGAGGATAGTCATCACTTTGTACAGAGGCTAGTCATCACTTCGTACATGAAAGACAGCATTTAAATTTAGCGCATTAAATACACACATGTGGACCGATGTCACATTGTTGGTGGGTCCCTGTAAAGTTGCTGACAGAGGACCCCTCATCAGGTTTTTAACTCAGTCCACTTGCAAGTCTGACTAAAGGGGCTTGTTTTCGGTAAGGAGACACAAAGCAAGCACTGTAGAATTGACTGCAGTCTGAGTGTTCATCACATCAGCATTAAGTGATGGTAATTTCAGTATCTGCTATTACATTCCTAATAGTAATGCTCAGCTCACGCACCATAAATTCAGGTATTAGGTTACTTCACAGTAACTTATTAATGTGCTCACATATCACTCAGGTGTAATAAACACAGGCTAACATAGAATAGGTATCTCTGCTTATTTTCTTCCTTTTAGAAGCCATATATAGACTAAAACACAACTTTAGTTAAACTGACACAACTTCCTTATGTAACCAACCCAGGTTACTCCATCGGTAGCCCAATTGCAGGAAGCGAGATGTGAAGCCAGAGCTATCTGAGTTCCCCTTCAGTAACATTATTGCTTGCAAGAGATGTTGGAACCAGACGAAATGCAATGATTTTTTCTTGATACTGAAAAGCAGAAAGGAAGAACGCACAATTTACAGAAATGTGCAAACATGAGCGGCATGTCCTAACTTGGCAATAACATGCAGATTGGCATTTCCTTTGTTATTGCTTTCTAGCTGGTATTCTCACCTAACCTGTTGGCAAATGCAAATTAGAATTAAATTTTCTCACTACATTTTCATTTTTTTAAAAATAATTTTTCTTCATTACAAATTAATTTCCATAATTCTGAAATTTCTTGCTTTTAATCAAAATTCTAGTCGTTACATCTCTTAGCAGGCTTCTCTAGAAAGCACTGTCACCGTTTTTGAAAACAATCTAAATTCAAAGTTCTGATGCGTACACCAAACCAACTACTCACCAAGTGAAATGAAAAGCTAACAAAGTTAACTGTAGGTTCATGTGAGAGGTTATAATATGCTTCTTGTCAGCTATTTTCCTTTCAGTCCCACAGAAACTGAAAACCCAAGGCAGAAGTATTGTAAATCACTTGTTCCTACTGAACCATCACCTTAGTCTGTAAGTAAAAATTGAATCTGTCGAAATTCCTCTAGGCATTATAGCTCTGCCTTCTAGCAAAAGCCCCAGCGAGCTGACAAATCTTGAGCTGAACCCATTAAAAAGCTGTCTGTCATGCCACTCATGCTGTAATAATACCTGCACATTACAAGCTTAAACATAAATATTTAGCCTACAGATGGCATCATTTTCCTCCTCCTGGGTATAACGTACTCAATTCCTGCTACGCAGCAGTAAGGGCCCAGTCATGTACAGCTGTATTATGAAGCATTTCCACTGGAAAGCATGGAGATTTAGTAGTGATCATTCACCCAGCAGTTCTTAGGACTGGGTTTCATGGCATTCAAATGGAAAACACTAATGGGATGGAACGGTAGTCCCTGTGCAGCCCTGCCTGCTGCAGCTCCTGACCCTGGTTGCTGCTGCTTCAGGATGCACGAAGAAAGAAGGTAATCTGTCACCAGAACCCTTCTTCAAGTGCTACATCAAATGCATGGAAATTTATATTCATAAAAGTGTAAACAATACAAAGACTTGGCTACAGATTAGATTTATGTGACACCATATGACTACTCATCTCTCCCAACTTGTTAAGAACCTGGACGCAATGGTCACATCTTTCTTTACGAAACCAAAACTACTAATTGCCTGATAAGTTACTTTACTGATCGTACCTTTTTAGGTATTTTTAACAGAAACATTGTCTTGTTTGAATGAAAACATTCTTTGTATGTGCCAGCAGAATCAGCAGAGCAATGAGCGAAAAGGATGGTCTGTGTGTCACAGGGCACTGTTGCCAGAACATCATTCCCTATAATTTCTGTAATGAAACTGCAGAACACACTGTTGATATCAAGACCCAAAGGCCTGTACTCTGATAAATCAAACCACAGCAGAAATGACTCACCAGCAGAAGACCCTGCATCCTAACCGTCAGAAGAATGGCAACAAGGTTGCAGCATATCACATACACCATTCTCCTTCCTCCAACCCAAGAAGAATACAGACAATGGACATATTTTAAACATGTATTTAAATGAGGAAGAACAGACAAGATACAGCAACATGGTCTAAGATCTACGGAGGCCAAATACAGAAATGTTCTGAAAAATAGAAAAAACCCTGTAACAATTGCTGATCTAGCATCAGCCTAAAAGATCTGCCCAAAAACTAGCTCATCATCACCATCATCATTCAAGAATCCTAGATACGTGAAGAGGACTGGATAGCCAGTGTCCCCTTTTCCTTTGAGTCCAGACAACTTGGACATGTCTTGGCACCTGTGAGTATTAAACTTGGGAGAAAATGAGAGTAGGTAAAAATCAACTGGCTTAATGACTCTGTAAACAAGTAAATATCACCTTCCCCTTCCATAAGACGTAGCACTGAATTTTATTACTCTTATTTCCCAACACCAGCAGCTGAGATATAAACTTCATATTTGTGAGTTATATCCAGTTCATGCAAGATTCTGATGGACAACATGACATTTAGATTGCGCAAAATCTGAGAGTCAAAAAAAAGAAAGGCAGTATGTTCTGAGACCTTACATATGCTAAGAAGTTACTTATATGGAAGCATAAATTACTGAACAAATCTCTGAAGCAAAGAGGAAAAAGGAAGGAAAGATTTCTAAATGAGGTATTTCAAAGGCACATTTAATATTTGGGATTGCAAGTCAAAGTAGATGAAATCCTTGTGGATTTTTTTTGGTTAAAAACACAAAATGAGGATGTCCCTAGGCTCCTTGTGTAAATACCTCTAAGAAGGTATCAAAATACTGTATCAAGTATCAAAGTAGAAGGTATCAAGAACTTTCCACAAAATTCTTGTTGCAAGTAGAGATACATCCAGCTTACAGTCCTATGGGGCCACACCAAAGCCACAGAAAATGTTTGAGACTTCTCTTTTCTTCTACAAATCTGTCTTGCAATAGGAATTGTCTTTAAGTATTCAAGTTATCAGCCTGTTAGAACAAAATTAAAAAGAAAAACAAAGCAGAAGTGTATTTTTTGTCTTACAATAAAAAAAGGTAAAAAACCCCGTAACTGCTGAGAAAATTTGACCTAAATGGATTCTTCCATTATATATTTTGTTTAATACTCTCTGGATGTTCAATTGGTAGTAATAACATTAGTCTGACTGCTATGTGCAAATCACTGATATTTTTATTACTTGGAATAAAGGCACCCAGCACTAGAATATACCCACCTCTAGAATGATGGGTATAGAAACAGAAAATAAATCCACCACTAGCATGATGCTATACTGCAGCTAAATCGCTTATTTCTTCAACAATGTATTTATGTATGTATTTATATAGATTTATTTTACCTATTTCCCACCCCTCATGATTTAGTTGGAACACTATACAGATTAACAGAAAACCTAACTAGAACTAAGCCAAAAAAGTCTGAGGCGGGAAAAAGAAAAAAAAAAATGTTAAGAGGAAGGAAAAAGAAAAAGAAAACCCAGAAAAGTCAGATTCAAGAGTTACAGGTATCTATGTAAATAAGGAATTCTGAAATAATTCTCAGAAACTATCTGGAGAAAGTACTTTGTACTAGATAAGATGCATCAAACTAAAGGTCATAGCAAAGATGAAAAGGGCAGCTTTCCCAGAAGCTGAAAGAAGAAAAGTTATGCTTCGGTACTCTTTCCATTGTCTCAGTCTTTCCAGTATTAAGTATACAACAAGACAAACACAACGCTCTTTGAAATTACCTTCTGAGGAGGACATAAAAGCCTTGCCTGCCCTTAATACCAACAATGTGACTCAAGTCAGTAACAGTATTGTGGACTCCGACACGAGTCCTCTAGTGGATTGAGATGTAGTGTGTGAGGGCATCACCCTTACTTAAATGACTTCTGTGATGCAGGACACAATCTCTGCGGGAGAATCAGAAGAAAAATTCCTGTCTAAGCCTCAGCCGTTCCAGCTCATACATCCAGTGTTTCCATGCATATGTACACTTACTGTAACTTCTTAAATTTCTGCAAATAGATTCATGGAAGAGTGATCTATCAGGGATACAACAAAGACAGTTTCTCATCGTACCATCCTGGTGTGTGGCAGGAAAAAAAGAATCAGGGATTCTTGCTTTCTTGTCCCCAGAAAATTTTTCAAGATATGCTTACAAATGCTTGTTGCATTGGAGATATCTTAGAAACACTACCAGAATATTTGTATCTGCACGTGGAAGCTTATTTGCTCAAAACAAACCAACCACCAAGTTCCAGGAAATAAGTTTGTGGCTAATGAGCAGCACAGAAAAATTAAAGGCTCTATAAAGTTGTATTTCTTTTTACCCTAGGAACTTAAGTCTCAACCTGTCATCTTAAACTTCAGTCCCAAATGCATTATCTTTCAAAATTCACTTAAATGCTATGTCTGACCTCCAAACTTCTACAAAGTTAAAATTTTCACTGTCTGTTTATTCTCAGTGACCAGGATTCTTCCCAAGAGCTGCTAATTCTGAGCATTATTATTACAAGTGACAAAAAGCCTCTAGAGAATCATGGTGATATGCCACATTAGACTACTTTTGATAAAAGTAGCAGGAGCAGTTGGCTAGGAATAGAAAAGCAATAGAAAAAAATATTTCAGAACAACAATGTAAAGTTGCCTTTTGAATAAATAATAGGTGAATATTCATATTTTCTCACTTTCTTTTTTCTGAATGCATCGTTAAACCTAAATTTGTCTCTACTCATCAATCCATGTGTCCGTCTCAGATAGTGTCACTATTCACTCAAAGATACTAGACTCTTTGGAGAGAATTTTGGCTTTAATGATCAGATTAGACAACTCTTTTCACAGTCACTGCAATGACAGCTGCATTCATTTCCCTCACATACCAGACTCAAAGTTAGAAGCAAATTGTCAGTTTGCAAGCCAGAACATGTTCTGCTTGATATTTACAGCCAACTATTGAAATCCCCAAAACCTGTCAATGATGTCAAACAGGACAGAAACAGATAATCTTGCTTGGTTTTCCTAAGTAAACTTGCATTCATAAAAGAAATAGGAACAGATCCCTTGAAGAAAAAAAATTCACTTTTATTACACCCACTATGAAAGCACTAAAACACTCAACTTTTCTTGGAAGAACAGGAATTGTTTGTATCTCTGTCTTCATCTTCTATCTCTCCACTTACATTGTCAGCAACAAAACCAATTTTTTCTTTTCATTCCAAAGCATTTTTTTTATTTTTATTTTTTTTTTAAATAAGAGACGCATTGATAACAGCAGGTTCTATTGGGAGGTTCATCATGCTGTTTCAAATGTCACTAAGTAGAAGAATGATGTTTGTAAATGTCAGTCCCTAATACCAGCTCAAATTTAACCACCACAAACATGCATTGCTTATATGTAACTTATATTACCTTACAGTAATCCACTAACCAGATGGTTTGCAGAACAAAACCAGGAACAAAATCAGAATGAGGAAACTATTTTCAGCTTCATTCTTCATTACTGAAGATTTTATTGACTGATAAAAGTATGGATAAGAATCAGATTTAGTAAGAAGCTGCTTTCAGAAAGCGACTTCAGAGAGCGACAGGCAAAAAATTGGTTTCAGGAGGTCTCAAGTCTAAGTAATCCCTCTACATGCATGTATTCAAGCAATGCTATTCATGTTCTACAGAATAATTTTCCTGATCTCCAACTCAGCAACAAAATAAGAAGTAGAGCTTTCATTAGGAATTAATAAAATAAGAATACTTACGCTGACCCCACCGGCCTGTTCTTGGATTCAAATAATTTGGGTAAAGTCCATTAGGACGATCCATTTTTTGAAGTAACTTCCGAATGTGCATGACCTAAATCAAATCAAGAATCAGGATCGCCACTAACAACAGTCATCTAATCTTTTTTCCTTTTTTTTTTTTTTTTGGTAGTAAATTTTCTTAATCTGAACCCAGAAGCTTTCTTCAGGGCTTCCTGCAGATTAGTATATTTTGCTTTTAAAGGACTGCTTTTAAACATAAACATGTTTAAAAATTATGATTTTTAATTGTATGGTGAAACAAATAAGAAAACTTGTGTTGTCATAAATTTCTACTTGAAAAAGTCACCTATTTGATAACAGAAATACAAGTATGAAAAAATTTACCTGCTACTAAGAAAGCAAGTAGAATGCAATATAGAAAGTGCTTCCCCTGTAATGCAATTTATGATGAAGCAGTATAAAAGACACTTGTATGATAAAAAACTGAATTTGAGACCCACCTTGTTGTAGTATACAGGGTCCCCTGTCAAATAGCTGAGGTGGACAAATTCCATGTGCAGAGTACCAAACTCAGCAAGGATGCTACTGCCAGCAGAAGCCCAGCCCCAGTTTCGACCCACACCACTGAATTCCAACAAGTATGCATAAAAAAAGGGAGAAAACAACAAAAAAAATCAGAATTACTGTGCACAGCACTAGTAACAACCACCACATTGAATTAAACAAGTAACAGCAAAATATTAACCCATAATTAAGATTAAAGGAGCTGTCGTTTCATCGGTTGGTTCATTGGTTGGGTCTTTTTGGAAAAAAGATAGCATAACCTTATCAACAAAAAGTCCTGTGATTAAAAGATTTAATATCTTGATGTCACAGAAATATACTGACTTAGCACTGGCCCAGTCTCGACTCTTGTTTATTCATTGTATGTTCCCAAGAACAAGAATCAAAAGCAATAATTAGATGAGATGAGTATACTTCTGAAGGTGGCAACATTTGCTTCCTTGCTCTGCCAAACACCTGCTGTGTTCCCTTTACTTGTGAGATGTGCTTCAAGTCAGTATTAGACACTCCAGCAGGACGGGATTGGGCCCTATCTGTATCTACATAGGAAAACAGTATGTATCCTGTAGGCAGAATATTATGAGCTCCTCAGGCTCACAAAAAATCAACAGAAAATATCATATACCGCTTACCTTTTGCACTCAAAGAGATACCATCTTGCTAAGTCATAACTCCTAAATTACCTCTCGTTTAATGTAATTTGGGAGTTTTCACCACCTTTCAGGATCGGGTCCTTTAATTTCTGAAGCTAACTACATTTTCTTGGAGATTACTTCTACTTTCATAAAAGATTTCGGTTATCAGTAAGACTATAGTCAATTAGGAATGTTGTCTTGATTATTTTTTAGATTATAAATTAGAAAGAGGAAATGTAAAGGAAAATTTGTTGGTACTGGAGCAGTATTTGTAGCTCTGACCTGTAACAGACCACCACCTTTTAAAATACAGTAACCACTGTTTACAGAGTGTATGGAAAGACAGAATTATAGCTTGTTTCGGGGTTTTTTTTGGTACAGCTCTCATAAAAAGAGAAAAATAAGTGCTTAATTATGAATACAAAAGCTAATAAAACACAATTCAATAATTTTCCAAATATTTCTTTCAGGTCTTGTCTGTTACTGCATGTCAGCCTCATGGTAAATATTGTCATATATGGCTGCTACCATCACTGCCCCCTGGCACACCAGCCACTATTTTCTGTCACTGCTGTGATGCTGGCTGGTTCTGTACATGACCAAGAGACTGACACAGTAAATGCATAAACAATACCAGCACACAGGAAATTTCTGGCACTCCCATCCTTTCCCCCTCCACCTACTGCAAATCGTCCTCCCCTAGTCCTGCCTTCCTGACTGTGCTCTGACGCCCGACCTACGTGTTTTACTGATAAGTATCCACACATCTACTGCTTGCAGCTTCTTAAACCTCGTCATCTATGTTGCTCGAGCCAGTGAACCAGATGCCTGTGCTGCCTGAGGAGTATGGCCACCTGGGCCATTCAAACATACTGGAGCCACGGTGCAGGCCTGGGCTAAACAAAGCAAAAATAAAAACAAAAAACAAACACGCACAGAGGAATTTCAAGCTGTATGAAACTGCAGGAAGAACACAAGACTGAGTAAACCATAATGCTGTGCAGAAAGTGCATAGGGAAACCTAACCCAATAATATTAATTGTACAGAGGCCCAAAAAAAAGTGGAAAGTGCAGCACAGGCAAAGCAGAGAAAACCCAGCAAGGGTGGTGAGTGGGCGCCAACAGAAGGGCAAACCACAGCTCCATGGTCTTCATCCAAGGAGTGACAGAAAAATGAGGATCATTTCCTGACCAAAAAAAGGCACGTAAGGCTAATGCTCTCAAGGTAGTCCTAAACGTCTGCGCAGTCTAACAAAGCACAACAAATATCCATCCTAAAATATCTATCCTTATCCAATTTAAAACAATTCAAAAACTCTGCTATTTACTATCCCAAATTCTTAAGTGTACACACAATCTAGATATGCATCCCAATTCAGCTACTGTTTAAGAACATAATAAAAATTTTAAAAATGGCTTGCATTAAAAACATTCTCTCAAACTCTGAGGGAAATCCCAGCATTAAGCAAGCAATACAAGATAAATTAGACAAGGCAATTCTCTTCCACAAGGCAATGCAGACCATCTAATTCAGTGTCTGACCTGAACAGCCATCTAAAGGAGCCTCTCCATCTCCATGGACCATAGTAGACTTCAGCACACCAGGCTTTATACCTAAGCTGAACTATAAACTGAATTAATATCTTCTGAGTCCTGCCATCTTCTCAAACATTGTGAGTCTTCTATAGGTAACGTACAACTCACACAGTACATAAAACCCAGTACATTCAACCATGGCCTGCAAACAATTTTGGTTTTTAATAGGTTCTTTAATGACTAAAGAACCAATAATTAAGCTCTAGGGCAACAAATGGCATAATACACTGAGTATGTTCCAATGTCATGTTGAATTAGGAGATAAAAATCATGGTCACAATTTATTGCCGTTAATGAGGTAGAATGCTCTGAACTCTATTAAAATTATTCTGAAGTGCCAGGAATGCCAATTTGTCTGCATCTTCTATAGTTCCACTACTAAAAAAACCTGACATGTGCCATTACTAATTTTAAGTTGGGGTGAGGTGGAGGAACACATTTCTCCACAAAAGAAAATTCATTACCTTTTCAGATTCACCATTGCCCATGGTATACCCGTAGGGGTGTTGAAGGCTGGAAGAAGTTTTCCTGCCAGTTGCACGGCTTTGATCTTGAAAACCTAAGATAGTAGGATCAATTGCAAATAGTTAGAAAGTCTGATTTCTCTCCAAGAACTATAAAGACTGAAATTTCCTTGTCCCACCCACTTCTTTGTATTAGAAAAGCTTTACAGTGTAAAAAATATATTATCATTTATTTTTTACTTGTTCACTTTATAAATTTCATTAAGATTTGAACATGAAAAGAAAACTTGTAATTTTCATTTCTTTCCTTCCATGCACTCCAGCAATAGTACTTTGGTTCCTATTAAAGAAGAAAATCAATTCTCCTCCCACCTCCCTCCACCAATATTAGGAATTTCAAGTGCTTTCTAAAGCAGTCTTTAAACCATACTTTATATTTTGTAGCTAAAAATCAAGAGACAACTCCCGCACACAAGTATTTTAACTTTTACAAACTTCCAGTATGTTTTTAATTATATATATTTATGGTGCAGAGTTCCTATTCTTTTATGAACATTTTCTATGCAAAACCATATATATACAGTTTCCTGTAGCTTTTCCTTCATTGATAATGCATAAGAAATATAATTATAGCCTTAATCTTCCCTCTCAAGTCTGATTACTCACAGAAATTATTGACAGGATGAAATCTCTTTCATTTCCGGTGTTGTTCCTACTTACTTTTGGAACATAAACATTAGGCTCTGAACATACTTATTAATTAAATGAACAACTGGGAGAAAGTTCCTTCTGAGCCCATAGGAGCCATCTTTTCTAAGAAGGCATATTTGGTAGATCCCCAAGACACAAAACTGTTTTTACCAGCTAGTTGCGAGAATACATTTTAATTAACTCATTGTTAGTATTCACTACATTTCTACAAAAGTATCTTCTTAGTTTGGAGATAACATTATTTATCAGTTTGAAGCACTGCACAAACATGTAGCAAAAAGAGCCACCATGCCCCAAAATAACTTATGCAACATGGACATACTATAGAAGCACTATTATCAACTACCTGACCAATACTCTGTAATCGAGAGGATAAAAGTTTTAAGAAGGACTACAAGACAGCTCTGTTGGCTTTATGAAAAAGATTTTTCCCTTTTGTAAAGTCTACGGGAGGAAAACAGAAAAGATGCTCACTGGAGAAGCAAGCTGAAAAGCAGCTGAAAAATAAGCAATCAAGAACATCCTCATTTTTCACACGGAAGTGGGAAAAGATCAATATCTTAATATTTGAGGATATTAATAGTGAGACATGAAATAAACCAGAAAAGAATATTAAAAGATGACATCTAATTGTATTTGATGCAGTGGAGTATGGAGAGATGGAGGTGGATCTGAAAGCAATGAGCCAGGAAAAAGAACTTTTACAGAGGTTCTCTAAATGAATTCTAAGATGGGATATGTCTAAACTGAAAAAGAGGATCTCAGAATATGCTTTGATAGAATTGTGAAGTAACAGAAGCAATATGGCTTGAATGATTTTTAGCAGAGGTACTGACAAGAGACAGTCTTCGAGAAAATATGCAGAAATTTAGCAGTAAAATTCAGATAACACTCTGACCTTGAATAAAGGACCCAGTCACAATAGGAAGGCATAGTATAAGTAGGAGGTATAATACGGTGGAGTCTACGGTAGCTGGGGAAAAGAAACTCTAACGAGAACTAAAAGCTCTATCTTGGCCCAGTTACATATAAAGTACCTGACTTGCACCCATAAATACGTGTCAAAAACTCATGCTGAACTTTTAGATTTTAAAGTAGTAGAGGTGGGTCAAGACCAGACAGAACTATCTATAGGGAGTCATCTAAAGGGAGTTCCTCTACAGTGCAGAAAAGCTTCAACACCTAATCCAGAACAGAATGATGACATCCATTTAAATGGTACATAGTTTGGAAAGACATTTATGGCATGGGTTTGTTTAGCTTCAGCTTTTGGATCCTGCACCCTCTGAAAGCACTATACATTATTGTCTTATTCATTAATAAAAGATACTGAAACATTAGGGTAAGAATATTCAATGGGAGAATATCCCTAGAAACATCATCACTAGAAGAATATTCTTAATGGCTCAAGTATTTACATACTGCTATCCAGCTTTTAATTAATTCGAAATGTACTACGATGATTTGGGGAACAAACTATAGTAACGGAAGCAGTTTTTAGTAAAAGTCTATAAAGTAAACATCAAGCTGATCTAAATGTGCATGAATCTATACAAGGACAGCTAAAGCACAGCAGTCACTGTGCCAGCCATTTCAGCACGGGAGCAAGCCAGAGCCTCAGGGCGGCAACAGTAACTGCTAGTTCAGACCACCGTGTTTGCCGTACCTGCAAAAACTTGCAGTGATTAGAGGTGTCCTCTTGTCATCTCTGCTGGGTTGAGGACTCTACGTATCACTGATTCAGCATCAGAAGGTAAAACTCTACCTCTCTATAATCCTCTCATCCAAGACTGAATCCAAGGAAACACTTAAAAAAAAATGGCTGAAGACACGCCTTTACTTTCTATTACTGCCATCTCAGTCCCATCTCACTGCTGCTTCTGGATAACAAAACCATCCAGTGCTTGATAACAGTGTTTACCTATGCAGACTGGAGTGAGAACCGAGAGACAGCTGCACAGGTTGTTATCAGAACAAAGTGACCAGAAGAGCATATTTGGAGAGATGTAGGGAAGAGAAAGAGATGTAGCAAGTAGTGGTGAATGAGATGCCTTTTACGGGAGCCTGCAGATATGACCAGAGTGCTCTCCTGAGCTCATTGAAGTGACTTCTTTCAGTAAGTTTCAGACTTACATAAAAACAACAGTAGTTGCTTAATTACAAAGGCATCTTGTGAGATGAGGGAGATGCAATAAGTTTCTGGTAACACTTCAGCCATCATAGCATGAACTGAGAGTAGGAGAACACCTCAGCTATATTTTAAATATGTTTGTGAGTGATGGTTGAAGAGGTATGTCACATCTAGAACTGGTCCTGGAGAATGTAAATCCATGTTCATGTGAGATTCAGCAAGGCAGCTACAAACTACACCACCTACAGTGGTGAAACGATGTAGAATTACATAAATATAACGGCACCTCTTCAGCACTGTATGTCTCTCAAGTCATAGCAGATGTTTAAGGAAGGAATATTTGCAGATACTCTACACATGACGTTCCTGTCAGCCCATTTCTCCAGTCTGCTGAGGTCCCTCTAGGTGGCAGCACGATACTCTGGCACATCATTGAATCATAGAATCGTTTAGGTTGGAAAAGACCTTTAAGATCATCTAGTCCAACCACTGACCCTACTCTACCAGGTCTGCCACTAAACCATGTCTCTAAGCACCACATCTACATGACTTTTAAACACATCTAGGGACAGTGACTCAACCACTTCGCTGGGCAACCTGCTCCAATGTTTGATGACCCTTTCAGTGAAAACTTTTTTCCTAATGTCCAGCCTAAACCTCCCATGGCGCAACTTGAACCCGTTTCCTCTTGTCCTATGGCTAGTTACTTGGGAGAAGAGACCAGCGCCCATCTCACTACAACCTCCTTTCAGGTAGTTGTAGAGAGCAATAAGGTCTCCCCTCAACCTTCCCTTCTACAGACTCAACAATCCTAATTCCTTCAGCTGCTCCTCATAAGACGTTCTCCAGAACCCTTCACCAGATTTGTTGCCCTTCTCTGGACATGCTCCAGCACCTCAAAGTCCCTCCTATACTGTGGCACCCAAAAATGAACACAGTACTCAAGCTGCGGCCTCACCAGCGCTGAGTACAGGGGCATGATCACTTCCCTACTCCTGCTGGCCACGCTATTCCTGATACAGGCCAGGATGCTGTTGGCCTTCTTGGCTACCTCGGCACACTGCTGTCCACCAGGACCCCCAGATCCTTTTCTGCCAGGCAGCTTTCCAGCCACTCCTCCCCAAGCCTTGCCTGGGGTTGTTGTGACCCAAGTGCAGGACCCAGCACTTGGCATTGTTGAACCTCACACAGTTGGCTTCAGCCCATCAATCCAGTCTGTCCAGATGTCTCTGCAGAGCCTTCCTACCCTCAAGCAGATCAACACTCCGGCTTAATTTGGTGTCATCTGCAAACTTACTGAGGGTGCGCTCAATCCCCTCGTCCAGATCATCAATGAAGATCTAAAACAAGGCTGGCCCCAAAACGGAGCCCTGAGGAACACCTCTTGAGACCACTCCTCCCAGTTTTGCATCATCAGCAAACTTGCTGAGGGTATATTCTGTTCCATCATCCGGATCATTAATGAAGATGTTGAACAGGATTGACACATGGGGTACACCACTAGTTACTGGCCTCCAACTACATTTTGCACCACTGATCATCATTATCCTCTGGGCCCGGCCGTTCAGTCAGTTTTCAATCCATCTCACTATCTGCTCATCCAGCACCCTACTTCACCAGCTTCTTTGTGAGGACCTTGTGGGAGACAGTGCCAAAAGCCTTACCAAAGTCTAGGTAGACAATTATTCACTGCCCTCTCTTCATCTCCCAAGCCAGTCATTTCATCATAGGTTATCAGGGTTACCTCCCAACCACCTTGTCCTTCATAGGCCAGGGAATAGTTTCCAGGATTAGCTGCCTCATCACCTTCCCAGGGATTCAGGTAACGCTGACCAGCCTGTAGTTGCCTGGGTCCTCCTTCTTGCCCTTTTTGAAGGTAGGAGCGATCTAAGGGTGACACCATTCATCTTGTGCGTTCTTTGGTGTCCAATGATACTCACGTAAACCTTAGCCTTTTAGGCTACTACACTTCTGTAAGGCATACAGCTGTTACACACAGAAGATTTACACAGGCAGAGAGAAAGAAACTGGGCTTAATTCCTTAATTCTAACGGTCTCCAAAGGTTTAAAACTGCCAAATTCACCCTGATGGAAGTCCAGGACTGGTTACTTCTGTTCACGCAACTGTTGCTGCAGAGCCCTCCTGTGCTATGAGAATTCTCATCTCTCAAGAACAACAGGATAAAGCAGATAGTACTTCACCATAAATATTACATAACTTGCTGATTTACTCATTTCACAAGCCAATAAATGCTTCATGAAATGTTCCTTCTTTCAAATAAAAAAATTAAATAAACACAAAACCCCTTACCAAAACAAACAAACAAAAACATTACCAATTCAGCAAACTCAGAAAGTCAACATTTTTGAGAATTTATGACTGCCTCCTCCTGCCTGCACCCGTTCTGATCCACGCATCTCTTACCTTTAAACATTTCTAAAGTAAAACCAGTTTTTTTGCACTAAAAGAAAAATGCCTTTGTAAAGAGATTTTCTGACACTCCCTTAGTCTTCGAAACATGCAGACTAAGCTGACATTTTCTTTAGCCAGGAATACTGCACATGAGGCTTCTACAAATACCTTTATAAAAGAAAATAACACTGGATACGTCCCTCAAAGATATGCTTTTGTTGACAATTTGACAGAATGGTAGGAAGGCAAGAAAGGCTCTCCAGTTGCAGATGATGCATGAAATTAGGTGATGTAACAGTTACTTCTGATCTAAATATCATGGCTACAGAAGCCTAGTTATCCTTAGTATCTCTGTCTAGAGATTCAGAGATTCAGCTTGTAAAAAAATTTCTTATGCAGTGTATCAGAATTATCCTGACTTCAAGGGAAAAAACTGCAACTGTGCTCTGCGTTCTACTTCTGAAACAAAAAGCTCAGTAAAGGCCACAGGGCTGCACCCAAGTCTCCAGATCTCCTCTTTCCTTGAGGCTCTGGACTGTTCTGAGATAAAAACAAAGGTCTTTTTTTTTTTTTTTTTGAATACTGAATACAGGGGCAGGTAAAGCATTAGCAAAAGAGATGGCAAGAAATTACCCCATCACATCAACTGATCTGGATGGACTAGACAACCTAGGAAAAATATACTAGTGGGAGTTCCTAAGTTAGAGTTTTACTGAAAAAGCATTAAAATCCCTATCTGATCATATTGTTCAACTACAAACTCCAGTCTACAAATAAGCAGAAAAATAAACATAGAAAAATATTTAAACTGCATCAGTTAAATGCAGATAAGACAGGTATCATCCGTGGACTACAATTTTCCCTATTTACATGTTACAAATTAGCAATTATATGTTCAAATGCTGCTTCTTAGATATAAGATAATAAATACTATGGTGGTTTTCTAACATAAGCAGGGAAAGATTTGCAAGCAGAATTCTTAAGTGATACTATCTTCATCTGTTACTCAAGTTTTCCAAAGCTGCTCTTCTGGACAACAGACGTGAGGAATCTAGTTACTGTTGACTGAGGCATCTTAGGATCTAATGAAATATTCATTGGTTTCACACTATTGATATTTTTGAAAAAATCCACATGAGAAAGTTTGTCCATATATTAGCTTATTAGAAATATTTCCATTTTTTGCTCTAGAAGATCTAAACATAAAACTTTGGCATGCACTGGACAACCAGCTAATCACATTTAAACTACCTGGCACTGGCTAATAATACCTCAAACTGCATAATTTCCCTTCACTTCAATAGTTGTATCAGCTTCCTTGGCATGGGTTTCATACACATCTGAGTAGAAAAGTTACACATTCTCCGTTTTTAAGGGGCCTTCAAATCTCAGGCACTTTACACCAGTCAGCCAACATCACAGATCACTTACAATTCAGAATGTGATGAAAACCTGGCATATAAATGCCTCCTTGATCCAGTCATTCCAGGAAGATATAATGCACTGTTTCTCATCCTGCCTAACTGAGCCAAAAAACATGACAGTTTTGAGTTAATTTTCTCTTCTATTATTATTAGAAAGTTGCCTTCAGCCCAGACAATTTTTATGCTTTATCTTTCCTTCTTTTCATATCTCTGATTCTTCACTGTAAGCTTCCCTGCACAAGTAGTATTAACCTGCCAGATTAGTTACCTTTGTAAATAAATTGTCGCAGGACTAGAAGCAACAATCTTGAATTTGCACAACATACTAATCACAATCACTCATGCCTAAGCACGCTCCAAGGATCTAAGCCGGCTTTTAAAAGACTCTGCTTTCATGTGATTTCTTCTTGCTGTGGGAGCTACTGCAGCACAGGGAACCAGATGTGAGAGCACAGACAATGTCTGGCATCTAGCTTAAATGTTCTCCCACTAGTTGCTGGCAGCAAGAAAGACTGATTTAAAGAGTGTGGAAAAAGGGAATGGAGAAAGATGAATCTGAATGGCCATCAGGAAACCAGACAAAAGAGACATCGAAGGTCAGTACTGGGGCTTTGCCAGCAAGGAAGCAAAACACGTAAAAGACAGGGCTTCCAGTCGCCCCACCTCATACAAGATGAAGTGCCAGGGAGAAGTTGTTAAAAGAAGAAAGCACAAATAGGAGCCGAAGGGAAGAAACAAAAGGCATCAGGAGGAGGAAGGGCAGGGAATGAATGGAGGGCTAAAGAAGAGAAGACATAACAAGGGACCACAGAGGGAGTGCCAAGAGTGTAGCTTTAAGGAACAGGAATATGAGGAACACCTTGAGGGATCTGACAGCGGAAGAACACTTTCTCATCTCCAGAACATATTCTTCAGTCCTAGAATTGACTCTAACATGCCTTTGCAGCCAAACACACTTGGGCAAAGCAAATGGAAAAAAATGAATCTTGGGCTGGTTTTTTTTATTATTATTACTATTAGCAGTGATCCTTGGCATTTTGCTACTACCAGTTGTTCTACTGAGTTGAGTAACAGACTGCATTATGTTCCTGAAGGTCCCAACCCAACTAGTGATCCAGTCTCTCCGTGGTTTTTAAGAAGGAAAATGTGTATTAGGAACCCTAAGCAATGGTTCTGAAGTCAAGTAATGAAGCTGTTTGTGCTATACTTACAAGTCTTACGAGAATCCTTTTCATACAATAAAAATTACCTACCCTCTCTGATTATTAATCTCTCTTGACACTGGCTTTTTTTGGTAACACCTACTCCTAATGCATTCTCCACTCATGTCAAATATTTCCTTGATTTCCCATATATTTTTCTCTGCCATGTCATCTTTTTTGTCCTTCAGCTCCATGCTTACATTGTTATCAATTTCCACTTTCTTTCTCAGTTATTCCTCTGTCTCGTGTTTCTCTTGAATGTGCTGCCAAGCTTTCCATTTTAAATTAATCTTGGTTTCCCCTTCAGACTTTGCCAGAAATTACTCAGTCCCCTTTAGACTGCATTTGTCTTTACAAAAAAGTTGAACAGAGATGAAGTTACATATTGTTTCACACTATGTGCACTCATTACACACAGCCTCCCTCCTCCCACTGGTATGATGTAACAGATTACAACGCAAAAATCATAGGCCGTCTACAAAAAAAAAAATTTTAAAAAATCACATAGCTTTTACCTCTTCAAAAACATATCCTTTACACAATGTCAGAAGCAAAATATATTCCATTACATTGTACCTGATGGAAGCGAGTAAATAGTGTTTTGTGGGTGTTTTTTAAATGGTGGAAATGGCTTGTTTTCACAGATTTACAGATATATTTAGCTTATCTACAGTTATATATACTAGGACCGAGTTCTGACAGAAAATTAGTTGGCAAACAAAAGCTATGAGCAATGAATTAGTAAGCACCAAATCTTCATAGTTGCATAAATTCTGCAAGGCGCTTGAAAAACCAGACATTTATTTTGAAAAATGGTAAGATAAATACCCTAAACTCCTGCAGCATAATTTATAGATCCTAGGGCCAGAAATAAGACAAAAATTTTCTTCTTTTATGCCATACAAACAAAAACCAAAAAGGTTCCACAGAGAAACAATTTGATCTTCTGTATAAAATAAAGCATAATTACCAAGCCACCTTTGTGTTTCTGTCAGTAAGTAGTTTTTAAGTGAAACAGTTCTTCCAGAGACGTATCTGGACTGAGTCATATACAACATACTGACTATTCATGTGTCCAGGAAGCATAACCATCTATGTTTTCATGATTTTTCTACACTTCTGCTGGTTTTACACATACTTTTAAGAACACGATTACCAACACGTTTACAGAATACCAACAGTGACCCTTTATTAATGACTTAAACAGAAATAAATTCCTCTCCATATTCAAAACTTCTATTAATAAATCCAAATACTCATAGGTCTTTTACCACAGGATTTCATACCAAAAGTTCAAACCTGAGCTGCTTGCCTTTTGTTTCACATACTCTTGAAGCCACAGTTACTCAAAACATATTCCCTGCTTCTCTTCCCACGCTGGTCTGGCCAACAGGGGTTGCTGGCTTTTTCTTCTAACTTACAGCCTGCACCTTTGGCAACATTAAAATGGATTTCATTTATACAGGCCACATTGCCCAATCGATTAAATTTCCCCAGAGTTTCCTATTTACTTGCCATTTCAACATGAGCAAATCTGCAGTCAGCTATAAATTCTTACAAGAATACTTTTATTGTCAAATCACTACTATACTGATGATATCTTATTTTCCATTAACTGAATTTATTTCTGGGATGGGGAGGAGGAGTGAAATCAGACTAACTGGCTCACAGATACTTAGGTAACCTTAAATGACCTTTTCTGAACATGGACATAGTTGTGCTCTTTTGGTTTTGACATTTATCTGCAATTTTATATTTTGAATTAAAAAAAATGTTAATAGGCTAGAGAGCTTCTTGGTCATTTCTTTAAAGATTTTTCAGCTGATTATCCAATTCATAAATGTTAATGCAGTACTACTGCAGACAGCTTAGCATCCCCTTGATTCCTAATAGACTAGAAGAGTTCACCATCTTTATCATGTGATAGGTGAACACATCATTAGATGCAACATGACTTTTGCTATTTTTTTGCTATTTTTTAGTGGTTTTGCTTAGCAGTTTTTTGTAGCATTCATGGCATTTATTTCATTTTTCTCTCACAGTACCTGTTCTTGCCTAAACAGTTTTTAATATTCAAACTCCTTTTTGAGAGGCAAACGTAGTAGTTCGCACTGAATGAAAACAAGTTCCAAAAGGCAAAACCAGCCAAAGATGCTATTGTGTCTGGAGTTGTATTTTTGTTTTGTTTTAAAATAAAAAAAAAACAAACCCAAACCTACTGGAAGAACTGTGTTTTCAGTTGACAAAGAAGAATGCCATACTTCCTCTCTGGATCAGATCAAGCATGAAAACCCTCAGTGCAGATGCTAACGTAGGAGGGAAGAACATAGGAAAACTCAGTGGGTGGAAATTAGTGTGTTACTGTGTCAAAGTAATGCCAATAAATGAATGTCTGATACTGTGCTTGCTGTCATTGCTGCACATCAGCATCAGTATGACCATTATACTACTGAAGAGGGAGCCAAAAACTAATAGACATGGTCATCAGGAGATACATGGCATGGGAGTAGTTACAAACGATCTATTCTTTCTTAGCTTTTATAGCCCTCTGCAGGAACACGACCAAAGAGTGAGTTTTAAGAGTGGCTATGACTGCATAGTTGTTTTACCTTCTATTGCTGAAACAGCTTGTCCTTTATTTCCACCAGTTTAAAGCATCTTATGCCAACAGGCAAACCTATTTCCAATCAAGATTAGAGGAAACAAAATTGCAATGAAGTCAGTTTTCCGCTCCTTTCTTCCTCTTCGGGTGCCATGCGGTACCAAGATGCAGCAATAAATTGGGCTAAGTGTCATTTGCCAGTCAAGAAAACATTTAGTACAAGCCTGGTAAACAAAAACTGCACAAAGATTACAATCTGCACCACAGTGAGCAGTGGCAATGCCCGATACGTGACAATGCTTTAAAACTCAAGAAAAAAAATATATTTTTTTCAGGCTGTGTCCTGTTAGAGACCAGTGAGCTGTCACAACCACTTATGAATAAGCAGCAAATCTCCTGGCAACAAACTGAAATCTCATTTTTATTGGATAGGACGTACACAACGCTGTTATCTCTTCCAAGATTTTAAAACCTTGAAAACTTAATTTAGATAAGCCCCTTCATAGGTACAGTCAAGAATTCTGCGAAACCAGTTCTCAAAATATGTTGTCTTGCTTAATGAAGACCTATACTTTATATATTTAGGTCAGTTATTGGGGATATCCATAGGCATATATAACATCATTTTACTAAGGAGTCTTCCTGAACAGAAGAGATTCTGCCTGTCAGTTTCCTGGAAAGGATTAGTTTGATTATCTGTTAATAGAGTATCAAGTACTTAACAGCCCTCGCTCTCTATTTTAAAATGACATATTTTAGGCTGGATTTATCCATGCAAATTGTATTGTTATCTTGCCCAGAAAGATATGTCATTTTGATGGTATTTATAAAGATGAGAAAGCCAATCATGTAAAGGAACTGCTTTATATCTAAGGCTGGCAAAGGTAAACACAGTGAATCATCAGTCTTTTTCATATTGCAAATACCATAAATAACTTCGTTCAACAAAAATAAAACAATAAGCTATCGTTTTTATTGTATTAATAAATCATCAGCAGACAAGAACACTTTGTCATAACGGTGTAAGTGTCCTCCTGCCACTATCACACAACAGTGAATAATATTCACTTTGTTTTCCTTACTTGATGCTGTTTCTCAAGCACAGCCATGTACCCAACAACTGACCCTCCATCCATCTCTGGGCTTCCATCATTCCACGCATTATTGCTAGCAGGAGTGTTTTATTTGCCACTACCAGTCACACCAGGAGTTTCAATGATTTGTGAAGCTGTACTCCGTGGAAAAAAAGGCAAACAGTCAATAGGCACTTTGTGCACTCTCTCCGCAAATACTCTTCACACCAGATAAGATGCTTAGTTACTCTAAAGGCAAGATGGGGTTACTCCTGCACACCTTACAAGCAAATGAGCTCTATGCAAAGCATGTAAGCATCACTTACTAATGCCAATTCTCATTCACTTGGCTTTCTGTACAACCCAGAACATACTCAAGAACTGGAAACAACCCCCAAATCCTGCTGTGAACAGCTACAGCTGAACTTTTGTGGGGAGGAACCCGGAAGCCATGGGCTCCATGTTTGGTTTTATACAGACTTCCTATAAAGATGCTAGTCAAGAGAGTTAAATCTGAATTTTCACAAACCACCTCTAGCTATAGCATTCCTTTTTCTAGTTCCTCTTGCTTCAGAAAACGTTCTGAATTTTCAGAAGCTTTAAGGATTCTAATCTATAAATGAGGGCCATAGGCTCTCAAAGTGTTAATTGCTGAGAAAAGGTACAGTCATGCTTTTGTTCACTGAAGCACTCTAAATCCAGTGAATATCTCCAGCACTATATCTGTAAGTCTATCCACTACTCAATTACTGATGTCTGAAATTAGTATAACACATAGTCTCACAAGAATGCCGTAAACTTTCATGAATGAACGTTTATGAGGAACATGCCCAGTATCATTTTACAGAAAAGATTAAGAATAGAAGGTTCATCCTGGATGCGTATAAAGCTAAGTATTAGATATACCTTCCAAGGATCCTGCACTGAAGGTATGAGTGATGACTAGCTCTCCTGGGCTGCACCAAAAGAAGCGTGGCCAGCAGGTCGAGGAAGGTGATTCTGCCCCTCTACTTTGCTCTCATGAGACCCCACCTGGAATACTGTGTCCAGCTCTGGAGCCCTCAGGACAGGAAAGACATTGACCTGTTGGAAGGGGTCCAGAGGAGGGTCATGAAGATGATCAGAGGGTTAGAGCACCTCTGCGATGAGGACAGGCTGAGAGAGTTGGGGTTGTTCAGCCTGGAGAAGAGAAAGCTCCAGGGAGACCTTCTAGCAGCTTTCCAGTATCTGAAAGGGGCCTACAAGAAAGCTGGAGAGGGACTTTTTACAAGGGCATGTAGTGATAGCATGAGGGGGAACGGCTTCAAACTAGAAGAGCGTAGATTTAGATTAGATATTAGGAAGAAGTTTTTCACTATGAGGGTGGTGAGGCACTGGAAAAGGTTGCCCAGGGAAGCTGTGGAGGCCCCATCCCTGGAAGTATTCAAGGCCAGGTGTGATGGGGCTTTGAGCAACCAGGTCTAGTGGAAGGTGTCCCTTCCAACCCAAACCATTCTATGATTCTATGATTATTCCCCTGTGATCCACCCTCTGATTGGGGTTGCATTTCATGCATTTGCAGGACAGAACAATACTTCCTAAGCACTCTGTGACCTACCAACCATCTCAGATCTGGCACAGAGGAGTGGCTGTAGCACTGTACTACGGTCAGCACACACACTTCTTTGGGGGAAACCCATACTCAAAACAATAACCTTAGCAGATACATTCTAGAGCCTGTGACACAATTAAACTCACAGAGCAAGCATATCAAAGCAAGCAACGACTTATTGAGGATCAGAAGAAAAACAGGCTTACCCACTGAAGTAAGCATTGAAGAAGAAATAGTACAAAAACATGTAAATAAAGCCCTCATCTATAGAGAAAGACACAATTAAGATTATGCCAAACATTAACTACAAAAAGTGATGTCATGTTTAAAATCATTCAAATCAAAATTTCAGTTAAATATGTTCTCAAATGTCCTGAGTTTTTCAGGCTGAAAGAATTGAGCTTCCCAAAGGCAAAGCTCAAAGGCAGGGAAAACCCACATATTTAAAGGATTCATCTTAATTCAGATAAAATCTAGGTACCTGAAAGAAAGTCTGCAGCGAAACAAAAGAAATCCACATAATGCCATATTCCTCTCAGTGTCTTAGTCTCAGTTAACTGCATCTCTTCAGCCTCCTGACAATGACCTGCATTTTGCATCCTGCCTTCTCCTACCCAGAGACATGGATGCTCCAGCAATCACCTGGATATGCTTGCTCCAGATACTTTCTCTTAACATCAGAGGATTTTGTTTCCGTCTCTCAGTATACACAGGATCTTGCTCAATTCCTAACACACACACACAAGTGAGCAGAAAATAAAGTATGCCAGGAACACAGAGGGGAAACATGGAATTCCTTAACCAAGGCTGAAAGTTTATGAAGGTACTACAAACTGAAATAAGATTTATTAGTGAAAGTCTAATATCAAAGGACTACATCTCCTAATTTACGCAGCCATGAGAAGGGGAGAAGAGTGACTACGAGAAAAGCTGCTATTTGAAGGAGTTTACCAACCCACCCCTGGGTGATAACAAGCTCCAGAAGGTGTCCATGGCAATGAAGGCTTGCCACCATGGTGAGCAACCCAGTGTCACAGGTGGTGCTGTAGCCATGGGGAAGGGGCAGATTTAGCATGCAGAATGCAAGAGGCTCCTTCCTGAGTTGGGGTGATGGAGATAACTCTGTAACAATCAGTGGATGGGGCTCATTTCTGCTTGGCTAGGTCTTGCTATGTAACAAGGAAGTATGCTGAGTCACTGTGGAAAGCAGCTTTCCTGAATCAAGGAATGAGTAAGAAGAGGTCCCACAGCATGAAGAATACCTTGAAGATAATGGCACTGCTTCTTCTGCAAATGCTGACTCAGCAAATTGGATTCAAAGTTACCGCAGAGATGGGAGGAGATTACTGCTTCCTAATCACTTCTCACTGGGGACACTTCCTCAAGAGCAGGGATAGTCAACCTTGCTGGTTCCAGCCCCATCAGAAACTCACCTTCCTAGCCTTATGTTGTCTTCCTTCCTTCTTTGGCGAGGATGATGGTGATCACTAGAATTGCCTCAGAGAGAAAGGGCATCTCCAACTTCTTTTGAGAGCTCCAGGCTCCAGGGAAAAAATGGTACTCAGAGGAGATGCCACAGCATCCAGAGACAGTGGACATGCCCATGATTGGGATCACTGTGAAGAGATTACTATTTGCTAAAAAATTTGGACTTTATCTATTCTTCAAGAAGCTGGACAGACATTTGGCATGTAGTGAGTATCGCATTCATTCTGACAGTGGGTATAGTCAGTGCTGGAGGCTATTGGGCAGGAGGCATAGAAGAGAAATGACAGCAGTTCATCAAATAGAACTGTAAAAAACCAGAAGATTTTGAAGACACAGCAATCAACTCTGGTATCTCCTTTGTTTGCAAAAATACGGCAAACATTATCCTTTATCTTGCTTACGCTTTATTGCTCCTATGATCATTTAATGTGTTTAATTACAGGATTATTCTGTGTATATACACTACTTGGACTCCACAGCTGTCTCTCCCTCCTTGAACAAACTCCCGTCTGGAGAGCAGAAAGTTCATTTACAGTGTCTACAAAGACTTGAAAGTGAAGTAACTGCTCCTAGCAGGGTTCAGCATCTTCACTGCTGTCTTTTGGGTGGTCTTCAGAAATGAGGAACAGTGGGCCTGGATCCTGCAAAATGGTCTAGGAATCTCCATCTGCCTTTATGAACTCAAAGAAGTTCACATAACCAATATGAAGAACTTCAGCTTGTTTCTGCTGGCATTGTTGATCTATGATGTCTTCCTTCTACTTACTACTCCTTCACTAACCAGGTGTGGGGACAGCATAATGGAAATTATAGCTCTTGGACCATTTGATTCAGCACACCACGAGAAAATCCCATTTATGCTGAAGACTCCCATGTGGTACCCTACATCAGATTCTGACAGACCCTTTACTGTCCTAGCCCTTGAGGATATTGTAATTACTGGTCTCCTGGTAGCCTACTCTCACAGATTTGACATTAAGGCGCACTCATCATGGATCTATTTTGTAACTTCTACTGCAGCTTATAGCTGCGCTCTGTTGGCAAGCTTTGTTGTTTCAGCATCAGTGCAGAAAGATCAGCCAGCTCTTTTCTGCTTGATGCCATTCATTCTTACTGCTTGCCTGGTTGTTGCTTTTTTGTGCCAGGAGTTGAGAACATTGTGGATAGGCAGTGATTTTACAAAGCAGCCCTCCTGTCCTCCTTCAGAAATCAGTATCAGCTACCCTGATGCCTGAAAACACCCAGATCCATAAAATGTAACTGAAAGAAGGAAAAGAACATATAATCGAACATATACCCAATAAAGACCAATTAGATAAATTGTGTTGACAAAAAGAATTTACCAATACCAACATACATAGTGAAGAGAAAATCTCATGTTCCCCAGAGAAAAAGCAAGCACCAAAAATGACTGATCTTGAACAAAATCTTAAATCAGAGAACTGGATAGACAGAGGAACCTTCCTGGAAAGAGACTTTAAAAGACTGTATGAACAGACAGCTCCAATCTAATAATAAAAGTGTAACTTGTAATAGCATCCTTTTTTTGTGAAATGCAAGTGCTTTATCTTGTTCTGATCTCTGTGTATACATGATACTCTTTCATTAAGCATTTCTATCCTGATACTATTACATACAATAGTCACATCAAGATATTTTATTAAGTGTTGGATAAGAAGTTAACCATAAAGAACACAAAACGTTCTTATACCGTAAGTCTAGGGAATTAACTTGGAATAAACATAAAGGAACCTACTGTTCTGGGAAAACTCTAAACAATGCCTTGATAGGCATCACTGAAAACTGTAATAAACATGGATTCATAACTGAAGACAAAAATTATATTTTTGTGCCAGGATGATGCATGAGAGAAAATAAATCTCTTAATGCAGCCACACACACACCCCCACCAAAAAAACTGCTTTTTTGTTTTGTTTGGAGGTTTTGGGGGGTTGTTTGGTTAGGTTGATTTTTTTTTTTTTTTTAAATTCATGTAAGGCTGATTTTCATCCTAAGCTACCGTACCCAATGTTTACTCCAAAGCAGGCATATGGAACACTTCATTTCTACTTATTTCTGTTATATTATCAACTATATCACAATGACCCCCGCAAGCATAATGAAGACTATGTCTAGTTCCTATAGAAGTTAAAGGATTGTTGCAGGGATTACTGAGAAACAGTCTACCTCAATTTAGATAAGAGGTCATTACGTATTTTACCACCACTATGTTAATTTGGCCTGATAACTCCATTTGACAGATGAAAAAGCAGCAGCATAGTGATGCCTGTGAACTCAGAAGGTGAAAAACTTGTAGTTTTTCAGCTTAACTACAAGATCATGCTTCCTTTCTGACCAAAATGCAAAATGTAAAAGTTTTATCCATTCTATCATAACCTCAGGTGGAGAAAAGGAGTGCCTAGTTCTCACAGTACGGCTCTCAGCCACTTTCTACTAAGCAACTCTCCTAAACCCTGTACCTCCAAAAATGTTTAATTAGTACCTCCTGATTGAGTATAGGCACAATGCATTTTGGACTTCCTATTTAGAGATTTAGGTACTTAGAGATTATGCCTATAAATGTACAGCTTAATAAGGAATAAGGAGTGAAGTATACATTTTGTATTGGTTGCTATGTGGAAACTGGGAAGAAACCTCTGGCATACTGCAAATTCCAAGACAGCCTGCCTGGACATACAGCACCCGTAGGAGATCTCATGCTTTCCCCCCCCCCCCCCCCC
>VFFE01005660.1:711603-771798 GCA_008921705.1 Burhinus oedicnemus
CACGGACACGACACAGAGGAATCTAATACAGACTCTTATTCTTGTTTACAAGGACAGCCTGCAGATATCACGAACAGCTATGCTTTGATGAAAACTAAAGGAATTGGCAAGATTGCTTGAGGAAAAACAAGCAGTTGGATATAATAAAAGCATTTGGGCTGTTATTGAAGACAACTGCCTCTGTCATACAAATAGCAAGTATCTCTGTGTCAAGGCATCCCTGCTATGGAAATAAGTTCTTTTATACTCCAGAAAGCCAACTCCTCTTCATAAGCATTAGAATGCTGGAATCTGTACTTAGTTGTGTGTAGATACTAGAGATCTGGATGTAAGGAAATGGCTTTCACTCTCAAAACAGCATAACCAGCAGGATGATCCTACTGGCGGACAAAACCGTAAGATTCAAACAAACCTCACGTGCCAAAAATGGTATCGGTCTCATAGCAACCCATATCCAGTTCTTGTTTTTTTCAGGGCCCTGGACAGACATCATCTGCTGGAAGCAGAACCTACTCATGCTGGTGCAAAACATCTTTGATTAGCGGTGTGTTTCATTGGGCGTGGGGGGGAGGATCAACCTGCAAAAGGAATTTAAAAGGACCAAAGTCTCAAGGGAATAATTTTACTAAATTCCTAAGTTAAATTTCTGCTCTGGCAAGTGACCTGAACTGCAGAGCCGTCCAGCACTACTGCCAGAGTAACCCAACAATGGGGGTGTGCCAAAGTATAGAGTAGATCCTTCCCATTCCATCGCAGTGATTCCAGAAACAAAAGAGGTGATGTAAAGCCTCCTCAAGGAAGTATACCCTGGCACACTTTGAACCTAAAAGATTAGTTATTTTTCACAGAGGCAGGTGTTTTAATCCCTAGCAACAGAGCGAAAATGCTTCCTTGATAAACTCAGCCTGACATTAAACACAGAGTTATTACGGTCTTAAAAAAATAAATATTCTTGTTATTGATGTTCCTGCCTGCCCAGCTTCAGAGTGGCTGAAAAATGCAGACTGGGCAAGACTGTACCGATCTAGGGAATGTACAGCAATTTCTACTCAAAAAAATTCAAATAATTCAAGTTTTCAGACTGTAGCAACAGGATTTCTTAATGTGATGACAGTTACAGACATGGTAGAAAATATATGTAGCATGAAAATTAAAAGCAAACAATTATCAACCCAGTTTTCTGTATCTCTAATGAGGCTCTGGCAATAAAGCTGCCACTACTGAAGCATACCACTTGTAAAGTATCTTAATGACTCACAAGGAACAAGATAACGCTTAAGAAAATGAATTAAACTTTTGAACAACACAGTTTAATTCCGCTGTGAAAAGAAGTGCCTCAAAATTAGTCAATGAAACCATACATTTCATACAAAACTGCAACGTATGATTTCAGCTCAGCCACAAAGTGCAATGAATAAGCCTTTAAGTATCCATGAAGAAACCAATTGCCTTTAACATTTTAGACTAATTAAAAAAGCACAACAAAAACCTAAGCATGTTGATTGCTTAGTTCTGTTAAATTGCTGATAATAGACAACATGAAAAGGAGTTCCTAATCTTTTGTACCAGACAGTAAAGTATTTTAGCATACAAATGACATTTTTTAATCAATTGTAATGCTTTCCTTAATCTAATAAATGAGGAAGTAACAGGAGTGAAGCACTGAAGTGTATGCTAGTCTTTGAATCTATTAAAAAGTGGACCTGCAGGTAGATGTTATTAATCAAACTGCTGCTTAAATAGCTATGTCCTTAAGACCTAAACTTAAAATTTTGTCTAAGAATTTACACTACAGTAAACCTTCCTCTTCTCTACTCTTCACTTGATTGCTTCACTTTGCTCTCCAACTAAATCCTACACAGCCCTTCAGCTTAATTCAAAATTCACACAAGCAAGAGTTAAATGCAGTCCCTCTAGCACAAAGCCTGAATGTCCTCAAAACTAAATTTGAAAAGGGCTTAGCATATTAATACCAGACTCTTTCAATTTTCTAAGTTTCTTTCCAGTCCTCTCCTCCTTATTTGTTACTTTGTTTTTAAGCACAAACACAAAACTGAATTACTGTAGATGAGATGAGGAAAGAGTGGACTGCGTGCAGACTATAATTAAGATTAGTGCCGGAACTACGATCTCAGTTAGCGGAAGGTTAAGACCTAGTGATAACTGAAAGGCCGTAATGTCAGGAGAGAAACACTAGGATGAGCTTCAGAGTAGGAAAGAAATGAGGGAGAAGAGATGGCATTAAATTGGGCACAAAGGAGGGGACAGAAGCGTATCAGAAGGGAGGCAAGAATAATGGTCAAGAATTGAATGGTGATGGCAATCAGCTACACACACGAAGCAGTCAATCAAATCTAATGAAAAATACAGATCTGGAGCAACTCCATTTTGAGAAATCAGGAAGTGGAAGACTGAAGGGAAGAGCACCTGTGAATGATGGCTTAGAAGTATGCAGAGCCTAAATACAGGCAGCAGTCAGTTAAACCCAGCAGTAAGCAAAGGAACATTAATACTTGACAGTAAAGAAGAGAGAAAGATGTTATCTGGCCTCGAGTATGGTCGTGTGACCTGAGTGCAGAAATCTTAGGCTTGAAGCAAGCCAGGTACTGATGTTCCAAGATGGCGAAGATAAAATTATCTGTAAGAAATTGTAACTTCCTTCTTTGCCATCTAGGCAGTAGGAAAATAATCACAAAATTGTACCTCTAAACAGCTATCATGTCACATAAGCTTTTGCATCTTTACATAATCAAAAGCTTGGGCCACTTCCACGCATTTTGGTCCAAACTACATTCTAAATTGTCTTTAAGACAGCTGAAGAGGAGCTAATTTCAGCTTGATAGCCATAAAACTTCATCAGAACGGTGCAAAACTTGAGTGAACAGTCTCCAATAGGAGACAAAGTGTATTAGGCACAAGCACAGCGCTGCACTCGCATGGCTGAACTGCTTCTGAATTACAGCTGCGTCGTACATCTGCTGGCTTCAGATGACAGCCAAGTGTACTTGCATCTGCCTCCCACTTGGTACGCATGTCCATGTTGTTGTCCTTACCATATTTAGTTTTAGAGCTTAGTATGCTAATCCTTATTTAGTTGTCACACCCATTTACTTAATATTTTAACACAGTCCAAAATAGCCTTAATTTCATTTCCTTATTACACCCCATGTCATTACTTCCGAATGATAGGAAACAAGTTTAAATTCAGGAATAGCATCCCCACAACCTAAATAATTCCCAAATCAAAACAAACATGACTCCAAAGATTCCCAATGGGAAAGAAATATATTTTTTTCCCCCAGAGCAAACCATCTGGTTTATAAGCAAAAAACAGAATATGATGCTATTAGAGAATAAAAACTCTCAATTTAAGTCTGAGTCCTGACCTCTAATATGACTTAATCTCTTCATTACCATTTGATGTAGATATTTACCTCACTATTCTATAAGGCAGGTGTCCTGGTTCCGGCAGGGACAGGGTTAATTTCTGGCCCGGGACACAGGTATTCCATACCACGACCTCCACGCCCAGTCTATGGGGGGAGCTGGCCGGGGGAGGAAGTCGCGGCGTGGGAGCGGGCTGGGGCTGCCCGGGGTCCGGTGGGTGAGCGCTGGTACAGTAACCCTGTGTGTGCATTCCTCCATCAGCGTTACTGTTGTTGTTTTCCTCTTTCCTTCGCCGTTCTCTTAAACTGCCTTTGCCTCAACCCACGGGTTTTGCCGCCTTCTTCCGATTTTCCCCCAACCGCCGTGGGGGGGTGCCTGAGCGGCCGCGTGGGTCTTTGTTGCGGGCTGAGGCCAAACCACGTCAGCAGGTTACAAAAATAAGGGGTGTGTTTATCTAATTCCACTTTGCATCTCTTTTTTTTTTTTTAAATAAAAATGCAGAATTTTCAATCTTCTGACTAATGCCATGGGATTTAACATCATCAGTTCAGAAACATGTAAAACAGCCACTGAGAACAACTGACCTAAATGTGCTGTACATGAGCTAATAGAAACTGGGTGAGAAGAATTCAGTGGGAATACTGTTTGAGAAAAAAAACCAGAAGACAGCAGCTGCCCACGGTGAATCTTCCCGATATGCATAGCCACGCTTGTGACAGTTGGATGAAATAGCAGTAACATTCAAAAAATATTCTTAGCTAATCACAGTTGTCTTTATCTATGGCACCAGTACTGTAAAACAGTTAAGAGGGAACGTACAGCCAGATTGCTTCCTGCCCGCACACATTTGCAGGTTTTAGAGAACCACCATATTCTGAATAAACACCATGTCTATTGCAGTGAAGCAAAATAGTGTTTACAAAACACTATTTGCCCAATTAGCAGCATCAGAGGACAGCTTTAAATTAGATGAACTGAGGAAAACTGGGGGCTGGACTAGATCTCCAGAGGTCCCTTCCAACCCCGGTGGTTCTGTGAAGACAGATATTTTGTAAGGGGAAGTCTTATCTTAGCATCAGTGTTACAATCTTTGAGTCAACTTGCATATGGACAGAGAATATATACAGAAGGTATGCCAGAACATCCCTTAACAAATGCTTAAGTTTTCTTAAACTAACCTGTGCCACAGGATAAGAGAAAATTGTTCTCACGCAGGTGAATGATTGTTTAAAAGACAGGAAATGGGATAAGCATAAACAATCAATTATCACTGTGAGGGGGGGAAACTATCAGTGGGATCCCACAGAGATGAATGCTTAGGCACATGCTTATTTATAAAATCATTTGGAAATATTTATAGATCATCATATTCAGAAATACCAGATGAGGATTTTGAAAAGGAATGCTTCTGCAGAAAAGCCATCCAATGTGAGTTCGTAGACTCCATAAGGAGCCTAAAAGATCCAAAACACTATTAGGAAAGGAACAGTGAACAAAATGGAAAATAGAACAAAGTTTTAGTGTTCCTCTCTCAAAAAAACCCTTTAAAAATACAAAGAAAGGAGATAATAATGTATAGGGTATGAAAAAAACCTATGTATGAGAAATAACAAGACTCTTCTGTGAAAGACAGGCACCCAACTGAGGGTATATACAGTTCTACAAATTCATGAATGGCAGGAAAAAGATGAATAATGGGTTGTTTTTTTCAATACCAACACTAGTCACCCAAGACCAGCAGACCTCAAAACTACCAAGTTTTCTACAGAATACGGAACTGAACTATGGAACCACTCATAATAAGTGGTGCTCACTCATAACAAGCAGGTGCTTTTAAGTTTGCATAGACTTAAAAACAAAATAATGGAAAAATAAACTACAAATGATTAAATAAAACTTGCTGCCTCTGACCACAAGAAGCGCTAACACTGCACAAACTTTTATAAGCCTGGAAAGTACGCCGAGAAACACTCACTCACTACAGGCTTTTCCTGCTCTTACATTTTTTTCCCTAGGTACCTGCCACTAGCAATTTTTGGAGAATGAGTAACGATCACGTTTGATCTTGCGTCTGACCTGAAGGAACTTTTCTTGTGTTATCAGAACATTGTTCTAATTCCAAGTTTGGCCAGCAACTCTTGAGAATTACATTCTTTCTTAAAATTTTATCTTTCCAAAATTTGCATTACTGGTGAAAAAATATTCATTCAATATGAATACAATATTCAACACTGTCCCAATGTAGTCACTCATTACTGATTTTGCAGAGGACACAACTGCATAGGCCTGTCCTAAGGCCAGTTTCATTTACTTTAAAAATCAAATAGAACCTGAAATACAGAGACTGGGCTGAAATGTGCATCATGAAATTGCCTCTATTTACTAGTTCGCATCAATGGATTTTCTTTCCCCTTTCATTTGCCACAGAAAAAGGCAATAATGGGTAGATTACCTGTGCGTGTACAGTTAAGATATAAACTACTGCTCACCAAGTATTTTTTTTCCCCACCAAAACAACAAGAACTCAAGAACATACTTGTTCACATATATATACCTCAAATTCCTTTTTTGTTTTTATTTATCCTCCACATGGATTCAGAGGCTGAAAACACGCACAGAAAAAGGATGCTGAGCAGTTCTTTTTCCTGTACATCTGTTCATTAGGATTTTACAATGACAAGACACCAGTTTTCAGCCATCATCCCTCAGTCTTTACTTTATAGTAGATCATCTAGTTTCTTCCCAGTAAACGTGTTTGTCTCCATAATGTTTACAAATTTACAGGTTATTTGGCAGCTAAAAAAAACCAAAAACAAACAAAAAAAACCCAGAAAAACAAAAGGGCCATGAAACTTGACACCCCTGACACTCAATTATGTTAACTTCAAAAGTAAACGACAAATAATCAGATGACAACAGATGATACTGTCAGAGCAGCTCAGGCAGCCCAATAACTGCTACAATGACAGAAGATAAAAATGCCCAATCAACCAATGATTATTTCCCAGGGTAATTGGAAAAAAAAAAATAATTCTGTTACAGCATTTTTTTGTAGTGCTTACAAGAAATATTCCACTTCTTGTTTTCTGGACCACAAACCAGACAAAGAAATCACGTTACTCTCCCAAACTATACTGTACTTGCCAAAGATACTGGGAAAACCAGACTCCTCTGCCTGACTCAGCTCCTTCTCACAAGAGCCTCATCCCCTTGCAGTCTGACAAATGCATTTTCTCTGCAGGGCTTGGGAGCATCGCTGCTCCTGCTCTCTGGCACGCTGGAGAAATGCACTGTCAGATCTCCATTGCTTAGCAACGGAGAGATCTGCAGCAAGAGCTTCCCACGCTGCGGCGGCGGTGGGCAGTTGGCAGCTGGCTCAGCAACTTTCTCCCGGACCACGGGGCTTTATCGGTGGTGCTGGTAGCAGAAGGCCGAGACGGGCTGTGCAGCAAGCCAGCCAACAGGAGACACTCAACAAGGTGGTAGAAACCCAGTAGTCCATTGGCAAGTTCAACAAAATTCAGCTCGCTGAGTCCCCCAGCTGAATCCTGGAGTTGTTCCCTTGGACACATCTTGCTCGTTAACCAACATACACCTCAAATTTTCATTCTTCCGTATGTATGAAGCAGCAGTACACATGTTATATGACACTGAATATGCCGGACAGAGACCCCTCATAAAAGAGACAACAGCTGTATTGGGTCACGTGTTAGGGAAAAGATACAGCACTGCATTGCAGCCTTGAGGCTCAACTAGGTAACAAAACCACAATGTGACTTCATCGACAATTTTCCCAGCCTCCCAGCATACAACATCCCAAGACACAGCCTGCAGCCATCACAGATTAAATTGACCATTTGCATGGCATGTGAGATAAGAGAATAGGAGAGGCATGAAAGCACTACAGATGCATGAGACAGTTCTACTGTGACAAAAGTAATAGTTTCATTAAACCTTTGTGCATGAGAATAGGTATGTCTGTATGCAAGCATCTACAACTTTAAAACTCCACATCATTATGCCTTAGGAAAGATCTTTTCACACCCTTGAAAAAATTTCTAGACATATATCTGTTTCCATATGTATACATTATCAGATCATCTTCACATAATCCAGACAGAATGTGTCCAAATGCAAGGTTTAGAAATTAACAGTAGTATGGGATGTTTACAATTTTGCAAGTGTTTGTATCATTATTTTGTCATGTACTTATTACCTGACAAACTGCACATTTTCACTTTATTCTTAGATAGTTAACATTATCAAACAACACCCAAATACACCACAAATTTCAGAACTCTCATTTCAGAAAGCATCAGGTAAGATGACAGCCCATGATTTCTAGTTTTGCTGAGGACTATGTTCTGAGTTGCACAAGGATTGTAGTGTTTTTTCTTTTTTTCCTTAAAGTCATACTCGTTCTCAAATAAACGTTGTTTTAGAAAAATAAAGATTGAAGACACAAACCCACTAGTACAAACCCACTAGTACAAACTGCTCAATTTAGCTCACAATAAACCATCCCCAAAGTTTGTGCTACAGTAGTTAGTTCATAAGATATTGAAGTAAAACATGCCACAAATACATATAGTTTAAAATTCTGAAGCATATCTGGACTGCACAATTTTAATAGTCTTTCCCCAAGACGTTCACCTTGGGGTCACCAAACAAATGCAGGGACAGATCATCTTTAAAGAGCATGTTTCAGATGGTTACTCTGATCCTCAAAAGCAAAGCAAATCAGATTTCACTACAGCAAGAGACTCCAACAATACCATCAACTACTCTGGTTTTAGCTAAACCCAGAAATCTTCTGAAGTAAGGCTCAGTGTTCCTCATGCTTGCTCGTTATCCTCCATGCATCATTTTCCATCAGCCTTTTCTCTTCACCCTTTGTGTTCTAATGAGAACTTGACCCAGATCCCATACAATCCCACCTCTGCAATAACGCCTTGCAGCAGCCATCAAATTATTCCAGCAATTTAAGCAGCTCAACAAAAAAGTTAGCTTTCTTCAGCTTAGCTACTGCAACCACCAGCAGAGCTGCAAATAAAAATTTAAACTGGAAAGAGAAATTACACCTCACTGCTATACTTTCTCCTTGACTTTTATACTTTATCTTACAGAGTAGGAATAACAAACAAACCTTGAGATTACCAGCCCTTTCAAAAACAGGCAACTTTCACAAAAATAGGAGGAAGTTATCACCTTATTTCACCAACAGAGAACCTATAATGGTTTGTTTCTTACATCATCTAAATGAAAATATCTCTAAAAGCCCACCAATACCCTGTCATACTTTCCCAAAGCAGCACCATACTATTAATGCTGTGTCCCAGCTGTTGAAGCGGTACTATTCAAGATTTTAACTAGTGACTGACTACACGGTTTGATAGCCAACACTTTTAGCAGGTTCTGCTTTACAATTTACAGTCATCAGGTCACACATTTCAAAAAGACTGGCAAGAGTTTCTAGTTGCAGATCAACTAAAGCAACTGCAGCAGGTTTTGTTATAAAAGTCAAACTAATAATTGGGGCAGCCCACAAATGTTCTTGCTGGCATGCTTCAGTGAGGGAAAGAGCATCTTGCTTTAAAAGTTTATCACCTTTCCTGATGTTTTTAATGACTTAAAACTAAGATTTATGAGAGCAGAGCAGGCCATTCTTCTCCCCTTCTCTGAACTCAGCCTGAACCCTGTTAGATCTTGCAATGCTTGGAACACTAATGTTCCTCTTGGCATAGATATAGATATACACTGCTTCGGACGGAAAGGGGAGTCCAACAGGGAAGATTAATGCCTTATTTGCCTTCTAAATAGCATTGTGTTTACCTCACTTGAGAGTTATCAGTAAACCTGATTTCCCAGAGATTCATGCAAAGGGTTGTAGTGTCAACCAGCAATACCATCTCCTTGCTGAATCTCACAGACGTGCTGTGGATTGAAATGGAAGTACAACAGATCGTAGTAATTGGAGAAAACAGTTTGGGTCAAATCATCTTTGAGATGAATAATAAGAACAGGTTTTGCTGAGCAGTTTTTTATTAAAAATAGCATCAGATTTCAAAAAGAATTATGTAATGCTTCTATACAGGCAAATGCCACTGGAAATGGTGTCATTATGGGTAACAGAAATTGGTAAAGTACTAGTAATAACAATACAGCCTAGACAGTTCTTGGTACAAGGACCAATTGTTTTTTTCCCCTTCCCATCAACCACCCATCAACAATAACTGATTCTATTTGAGACTTGGTATATACTGAAGACTACATTTCAGAAAAGTTTTTCATATGAAATAGCCTTGAACAGAGCAATCATAACATGATACGGCTAAAAATTAAATGGCATAAAATTGCATCTGGATTTTAAAATTACACTTAGGGAATTGGCTGCTAGAGGTGGCTGGAATAACAGGATCAGAAACTTGAATGTGGAGGAAGCCTGCAATTTCTTTCAGACAGCAATGCCAAAACTCCAAAGAATAAGCATTCCAAGGAGACAAAAAAAGTAGAGTCCTCCAGACTCATTAGGAGACATGTCAGAAGTAAGCAGAGGAGGAATGGAAAGAAAATAAAAGACTAGAGTAAAACTGTAATTCAAAATTGCTTCAAAATATTGTGTCAGTCACATTAAAAACAAACTTTAGAAAAACGTTTTCCTGCCATATAAAGAAAAAAAACCTCACTTCACAGAGAGTCTGGGTTACAAACCAAGGCTGATCTAAAATTGTACTTGGCAAATTAAGCAACAGAATTGCATGTAAATTCAACAGCAAAGACCACATGATCATAAAGGCGATCATTTTCACAAATATTTTCATTGTCAGACCCAACTTCATCAGCTGGAAGAAATATAAAGGAAAGTCATGAACCAGAGATAACATACAACTAAATGTCAGGAAGCTTCAGAAGAGATTTTTCTAGTAGAAAATAAAGTAGTGCCAATGTACAAGGCAGCAAAGAGAAATTATCTAAGAGTACTACAGAAGACTCTCTGGGAACCTAAGAAGTGTCCTTCTGTCAGTCACGGCAGAAGCCTGTTGCTCTGGTCTTCCCTTCACACCCTCTCCCTTGCACTCTGCTCAGTGCTGGCTGCATCTTAGCCTCCTCCATTTCACTCTTCAAACTCATCCAGTCCAGATGTTTTTTTTTTTCTCCTGAGCATGCTAACTTTCTCATCTTCCTCCCTCCCTCCTCAGACAACTCCACCTGACCCAGTCGTTTTGCTTATAAAGGAATATAAAGAAGTAAACCAAACATCAGCCGTCACACTATACTGAACTGTAAGAAACCAGGTTCAAGTGCGTGACCAAAAGCCATCAATGTCAGGTTCCAAGGGGTTTGCTTGCAGTAAATATGAACAGCCCTTACTGCAGCCAGGGCTCATACAGAAGCTGAAATTATTCTCCGATGGATTTAAATAGGCTCCTACGCACTACAGGTTTGGGGAGAGGGAGGTTATTTGTGGGCAGTTTTTTTGGTTTTGCTTGTTTGTTTTTAAGTATTGCAGAAAATTTAACTCAGAGGCTCTCCTTCCCCTGTGGGGACCAGGGGAAAGGAGCAGTGTGCTTAGTTAAAGTTCTACTCCCTTCTCCATGTCCAGCACTTATTTAAGGTTGAAGTTCATCGTGCAAATAAATTTGATGAAAAACTGTTTGGATATAAAGAGAATCGCTTGTTTATTTGCTAAGATAGAAGAATGGTTTCGAGATAACATTTAAGGAGATTGGGGGAAGGGACAGATGAAGAAATGAAAAATCCCTTTAAGCATTACAATACTTTTGAAACAAGTTCTTTAACTCTTCTTTTGGAATGAGTTTCCTCTGGGAGTTTACTGTTTCCCTACAAATGAAAACAAAAAGCTAACCAAATTTTGATTTAAATCAAAATAATTTATTCTAGGTTCAGGCACTAAACACAGAAAGCCACTTACACAATCCTAATCTGTACTTCTATCATCCACAAGAAACAAATTCAAGGTTTAAAGCAAGAAAAATAAACCAAATATCAATTACAATGAGAACCAACCTCACACAAAGTCATTACAATAAAAGCCAATAAAATCTTGATTTCAAGCAAACTATTACAACCAATACTAACATACTTGAGGTATACACAGTATATACACACATTCTTTATGTAAAAAGTGGTTATGATAAATTTATACCTTCCTGAAATATCGGAGAGTGGATGAACACAGGATGAAACCCTGAGCAGAATTCAAAAAACCCTACCCAGCTCTCCTGTGTGCATTTCAAAATAAATGCACGAACTTCATAGCTCAGTCATCTTAGGTGTTGTGCATTCTGGACCAATCCAGGCTTAACCTTAATTACTGACATCAAGGTTATGTGTTTTGCGATGCCAGAGGATGAATCTAGAGAACCTCCAGGGCTCAGTCCTCAACAGTTACAACCAGGTTTTTTTGAACCATCAGCCCTACAGAACTGGGGACAAAAACCAGGTTCTTTCCTGGTCTATGTACCAATAAAGTGCTTTTGTCACTTTCAGATCACTATTCTACTTATTCTATGCCAGTGCATTTACACCAAAAAAAGCAGTACTGCTGCAGATCATTGGTATTTTAAGGAAGAAAAGCCATCTAGTCTGATCACACATACTCAACACAATGCTATTCAATTTCTTGATCTTTACCTTCCTCATGTTTCATACTATTCTAAATGCCAGTTATAACACTCATATTCACACTCCATTGCTCAAATATTTTCACTCCATCCCTTGAATTTCTTCGTAACTTGCCCCTACCCTCAAACTCCTATATTTTGAATGTTATTTTCTTTCCTTTCATTCCAGTCTACAGGTTCAGGACACACAATTCACACATCAACTAACAGTGTCACTTTCGCCCTATCCAAATCTTTTTTTTTTAGAAGCTACTTTAAATCTAATCTTGGTACTAGTAGTTTTTCAGTATCTTGCACACGCATTTTGTCTTGTATCACATTCTCATGGACTTAAACACAAAGATCTAGACAAGATGAGGTTGTTTCTTTTAAAAACAAATTTATATTCATTGCATCCCAAAATATCATCAATGCACTGTAAATTGTTTTCATATATATATGCATACATAAAGTAACAGTGCACATAGACAAAGCTTAGCTTTTGCAACAATGACGACATATTACTCTCCCAAAAAGATAGTTTACTAAAGTAATTCATTGAAGTACCATTGAAATAATCAATACACTTCTGTCATCCACACTTCAAAAGACTTATATTAAAAACAGAAATTGCTTGGAAGATCGGGTAGACTTTCAAGGAGGACAGCATGGACAGAAATATTAAAAAAAAAAAAAGAAAAAAGAAAGCAGACCAGAAAATATAGCCTACCAAATATGTTGGTGGAATGTCCTTTCCGGGCAATTGGTTTGAGCTCATTATGTCCCCATCCATATTGCCTATAATTGTCCCAGGCATGCTTCATCATCTAAGAGATGGAAAAAAATAGGATTCGATTACATTATAAAACTCCTTTGTACGAATACAATATTTTACTCCTTATTTGAGACTTCATTTTTTACAGTCATCCCAGCATACTGATAATTAGTTTGCCGCTATTTCTACCTGTTATAGAAATCAGATTTTACAGCATGAATAAATTTGGAAACAACTTCAAGTCTATTTGACCTGAGCTATAGAGCCTAATGCTCTGCATTAGGTTGCTTTCTTGGGTTTTTTTTTTCCCCCCCTTAAATATATGCACAGACGTTTAAGAATTTAAGCATAAGGAATGCATTTAAGCATAAGGAATTGGTGAAAAATACTGGCTAATGTCTAAGATGCTACCCAAAAGAGAGAAAAAAAAAATCTATCGCTATCTGAAGCATAAAAGGGATTTATTTACACTGGTGCATCCAAGTATGACTAAACAATTTTGCAAAAGGGATAATAAATTTTTTATTAGCAACACCTACTTGACGAAGATATACTGTCATACGGCGTCTACCAAAAGAAACGCCAAATGTTTTGCTCTTTAGAAAGTATAAAGAACAAAACAGTATAAAGTTATTAATATTTGCTCCACAAAACGTTCTCAACTTTTTAATGTTTCCACCACCTACTGTAGCAAGCTACATCTAAAAATCAAAAGGTCTTGCTGACCCACAAGTATTAGTTGGCATCTGCCACTAAGTGCTGCTTTTAGGGATTTGCTTAAAATCCTTGCTTGTTTGCATACAGCAGAAGTTCAACAGCAACCAAATTGCAAAGCAAATGCAGTTTAAAAATCAAATATTACTAGTTACCTAAACAGATCAAATCAAAGCAAGTAACATGAAGGAATCAGATTCCAAAAGACATTGCCTGACACAAAAACAGTTAGGAACAAATCTGTTCTAGAACAACAGCGATGCAGCTGCATCCACAACATTATACATATTTTATTTTGCTATTATGTCTTAGAAAGTGGTATTAAAATACTATTAATATAAACAACCCCTGCCCTCAAACATTGTAGGACAAATCACGATATCCAGAAGTTTCAGAAATGCTAAGAGGAGAAACTGTGCTAGTGTAACTAACAAATACTCTTTAAGAAACCGATTATATCAGGGCAGATAAGGTTTTCACTATGATTTACAAGACTGCAGTTTTCTTATTTTAATCAGAGTCACCATACTCAGAAAACAGGAGTAAACAAGCAGATGCTGTCTAAAAGCCAAAGTGCAGTCAGTTGCCTTACCAGCACTACCTCACATGGAAGCAGCTCTCTTCTCTTACTGAGTTCAGGATTTAGTGGAACTTGCATCCAGTAATCCCAAGTCTTTCAAACTGCATTTAAACTGCCCGCCGAGACACGCAAAACAAAGTCTCTGTCTCCCTACAACCATCAAGAGATCCCTGTCCAACCTACGTGGCTGCAATTCCTGTGAATATAAACTCCCTCCAAATTTCCCATGGCTCAGTTAACTCATGGCCAGACAATAAATTTGAACCACAGCAAAGGTGTATGCACAGGCCCAGAAGCTGGGAAGCACTGCTGCGTTAAACTGACATTAACCTAGGCACAGATGTCCCTCGCAAGATGCCAGGGGTCCCACTCCTACTGCTTGTCAAAGTCAGCTCACATGCTGCTTTTTGGTATTCGCACTAAAAGATTCTGACACCTGATTAGGCAATAATACTGTATAGTTTCTTTTAGTGTCATTAACCTGTAATATAAGAAAAAGAGGATGCAAATATTATACTAAAAGAGGAGGGAAAAGCCATTTCACTAGCATTCACAAATTCCTTACTGTTTACAAAGCACTTACCAAATTGACCAATTAATAGCTATTAGAACTTCAAGATGACTCAGGTAAGGTGATCCTCTCTTGACATGTAAGAAAACTAGAGCACGACAAATGCAATAAAAGCCTGATCACAGGCAGTACGGAAGTTCCTCTGAGACCTCTCACTAACTTAATCCAGAATCAAGCTACAAATTTTTACATGAAGTTGTTCATTAACTTATGATCATAGAATCAAGAATCACAGCATCTTTCAGGTGGGAAGGGACCTCAGGTTGTCTCTAGTTCAACCTCTGGCTCAAAGCAGAATCAGTTATGGGATCAGACCAGGCTACTTAAGGTTTTATCCAGTCAGGGTGGACTTAAGGTTTTTTCCAGTCAGAATGGTGCAGTCAAGACCTCCATGAAGTGTCCTGCTCTAACTCACAGCTTGCCAGTCCACCTTTAAATCCTAAAAACGCCACCTGGCAAAACAAAGACCTATAGTTTTAGAAGGCACTAGAGGATGAAACTAAAGAATTACTGACCAGTGAGCTCTATGTGAGTTTGATAACAAATGGATGCCTAAACAACAAGGTGACCATGACATGGCAGATCTAACCAACCTGTTTCCATGTAAGGGAAGCTGGGCGTCCGAGACCCTTGAATTCAAATACACAAAATCATAGAATCATTTAGTTCGGAAAAGACCTTTAAGATCATCAAGTCCAACCATAAACAGAGCACTGCCAAGTCCAACACTAAACCGTGTCCCCAAGCTCCGCATCTACACGTAAATGGATGCATCAATTAAATATTTCATGAAGGAGAATCAAATGACCATTGACATTTTAGCTTTGTAAAAATCTCAAAGTGTAGGCAAATACCATTATAGATCAAACTAGCTAATCCCAAAAGAACAACATGTCTCCTCACAGCAGAACGTTAATTATGGAATATTTCACTGTCCCAATTCGCTATGCTTCTGGGGGGAAGATACAGATTTTGTTACAGACTATTTAGTTCTGAGGAAACCCAGAAAATTACAGAAATCACAAAGGGCTAAAACAGAATACATCACAACATAAGATGTCCCTATATCCATAAGATAGTAAGATAAAATTTATTCTAAGATAAAATTTCAGTAAGATAGAAACTGTAAAAGGAGTCAGTTTCACCCAATTCATGAATTAATGCAGAAGTAACTTAAGAAAACACTACTGAGACCAGAAACTGTCAAACACAAGAGACTAAGACACAGTTGACTGCATCATCCAAGGTTCTGAGATAGGAAATCATATTTTGACAAGACTAAGCTACTTTCATAAACATGAACACCTGTCTGTCCCATCCCCTCTGCCTGCCCCAAACAGTGCACAAAGAATATGGTGTTATAACTCCCCCAGGAATCTTTTTACTTTATTACACTAACTAGTCAACTGATTGTTTTCAGAGGAACACTGAACATTACTCTCACACAAGCTCATTACTCTCCTCTACCACAAAGTGAGCAGACTTCATGATATCATGTTAGCAGATAACTGTACATTGAGAAACTGCAAGTGAGAAATCCCACAGCTCTTGTATACAATATTAAGTTTTGTAAGGATGATATGCCAAGAGAGCTTATAACAACATGGAGATTTATGTTACTGCCAGAACTGGTAGCATGATACACTATAGATACAACTGCTGTACTATTGGGAACAGTTGCGCCCACTGAAGCTTTTGAGAGACAGGAGAAGATAGATGCCGCTGCCAGCTGAAAATTTAACAGAGGATGTCACTTCGGCTCAGGAAGTACAAGCAACGTTACGTCCTGATCTGAAAAACAAGATTGTCTTTACAGTTATGCCAGATAGCATTTGCACAGTAAAAGTTGGAAATGCTGAAGAATAGCTGCAGGTATAGATAGGCTTTTATTTTAAAAATAACCTTGTATTTAAGAGGAGAGGGAAGTTTCAGACACTGACTGGAACATCAGCACCAATGACAATAGCAAGAAAGCAAAAATACTTGCAAAAAACCCACCCTAACTCTTAAAAAACCCATAACAGAAGCATCTTAAGCTCAGGTACACTGAAAATAACAAGCTGGTCCAGGCACGGATCAATAACTGTGAAAAAGGTGAGGAGTAGATTTCCATAGCTACATAGCTGAAATTTCCATACCTGATAGCAGTTTGCAAGTAAGAGCTCGGAGCTTGATGGCTTCTCATAGAAAGATCTTGCAATCTGTCCACCAGAGAACGAATGGTTTTAGTGATGGACTTTTTACTGACACTATTAATGCCAGATTTTGCTTTGGAAGGCAAAATCATTCATAGGGGATGGGTCCACTGAATATCAGTCTCGAACATGTTTATTATGGGATGCACCATATATAACAGCCAGCAAGATGCTGTTGAATGTACAGCTTGATAATTCCACAAAAAGATTAATTTGGACTTTGCTGCAAGACAGACAGAATGCCAAGAAGCAGGGCATGTCTCAAATGAAATTGCTTTTGCAGGTACACCATTATCTACATGCTTTTACTGACTTTAGAACATGCTCATGGGATCTGATCCTTTGTAGGCACTGGGAAATCAGGTTTTTATAAAGACAGAGTGGTAGAAGGGCAGACACCTAGCAAACAGAAGATAAAGAGTCCTGAGAAATAAGCAAAAGAAACGAATTACTGGCAAATTGAAGTATTTACCGGGTGTGCGTAGAAATGAGAAACCCATCCTCTTCTTGCCATTCATCAGGAATGTGCACAACAGACAGCAGGTTTTGCTTTCAAAGGAACCTATTCTGGTTAAGGGTATGATCTCAAGAGATTTATACAAACCACCTTCAAATTTGGTTTTAAAATTAACCAAGGTTACCACTCAATTGGCGGATTAAAAATTAATATCCACTTTCCTACTGTCTGCAGAGAATGCTTTTTGAGGTTAAATTAAAGAATGATCTTTTCCTTGTATAGATACTCAGATTTTTGAAGAAACTTAGAAAAGTCATACAGATTATTTTATTCTTCTGGGAGCTACAAATGTCTACCTAAAGAGAAATTATTTCACACACCAGTCTATGCCTCTGTCGTGTATTTCTGAAAGCTGCCATTGAAAAAGTCTGTTTGGAACATGTCCCTAACACACACAGAAAGCTGGGTTTTCTTCTATTACTAATGAATCTGGTAACAAATCCATTACTAAAACAAAATTAAAACATTTATCAAGTGTTTGCAAAATGGGAAGCTTGTCCTTTTCTGTTGGCATGAAATACTTGAAGTCTAAGATGCCCAATGGAACTAAGGGGAAAACATTTCAGACTGGTGAGAACTGGAACAGTAGATGTAAAGGGCCTAAACTTGGAGAGCTTACAGCCATGAACCGACTGCTCAAATTTGTACAAGAAAGCCAAACGCTTTTTTTCCAAGATGATGAAACAGCATTTTTTACTTTGTATGTCCTCATGGTTTCAAGAGAGAGTCATGGGTTTGACTGGTCCTGTGGTGGTCAGAAAACTAGAACCTTACAGATCATTTTTGTAAACAACCAGGACTGTACATCAGCCAGTAGAAAACAGTTCCTTTCTTCCTGTTTTGCCTTCTTCCAATCTTGCCTTTTCAGCCATCAATCTAATCATCTCCATCAGCTTATCCCTACACTTCTGCCAGTTTTACTGTATCCTTTTTGAAGCTGAAAGACTAGAACTGCCTGAAGTGTACAAGATGCAGACACCCTAGCTCCACACACTACCATAAGAACCTTGTCTGCTTTGTTCTATTTTCCTAAAATACTGAATATTTGGGGGTTTTTGTCTGCTATTGAGCACTACAGTGACATTTCCAAGGAACTATTATAAACAAAAGATCTCATTCTCCAGCAGTAATGTCACCTCACAGCTTTTCATATTAAGCGTGAAGTTGGAATTTCTCCCCCTCCAGCCCCAATACGCATCATCTTACATTTAGCTGAGAAATAAAAGGGGAGATAATCATCCAGTCCCATAAGATTTTTCTGCAGTTCTTCAGTCTGGCCTCAGTTTTCTACTCCAAATCACCATGTTGGCAGCAAAGGTGATCATACCACTATTCATCCATTTTCCAATTCTAAATAATTTATTTGTATAATTTAGAACATGGATCCCCAGCACACATCCTCTATGGCCTCCAGCACCATTTATTTGTCGTCTCCATTTCCTGCCTTCTAACCAATTTCTGTCTCTAACAGAGACAGAATCCTCCATCCCATGGCTACTTAGTTCAATAGTTGTTGGTGATGAACCTTGCCAAATATTTTTTTAAAAGTTGTGTATATAACTAACATATCTCCCATGTTCACATGCCTTTTGACTCTTTCAGGGATCTTCTATAGCTTTGTGCATCATGACATCGTTAAAAATATACTGGGAAATCTTAGGTATTTGTGTGCTCAACAGCACAATCTGTGTCTAGTTTCTGTTAACTTGTGCAGTTCATTCATCAGGCATAAGGGTCTGCTGTTCTTTGATCTCCTCTTGAATATCTTTCAAAAACTGCTGTCTTGTTAGCCACCTAGTCCTCTGGTAACAAAGAGCAAATAAGAATGGACGCCAGCAATGCAAATCTCAGAGCAAATTAAGTTAACTGTTGAAAGTTTCAGGTATCACAGTATTGTATGCAGATGGTCTGTGTCTTAATGGAACACACCATAAGAGGCTACTCATCAACTCCAAGTAGCTCACATTGTGTCTCAATGATATAATTAATACCAATATTTCTGAAATGTAACATTAACATAATCAAGAAAACCCTTTGTTAAAGAACACACTGGCATATATTCTACAGAGCTGCTCTGAGAAACACAGAAGAGACTACAGCAGAAATTACATAAAGATGACTAACAAGTAGTAGAATTTTTACTGTATTTAAGAGGATGCTCTTGCTTTCCAATCAAAGTCTCCATAGCTGCAAAATAGACATTATCACTTGTACAACAGATCTTTTATAATTTAATATAGAGGCCTCTTCCATCTGCCCATAATTCATAAGTTTTGCTACCAAAATTTCCATAGTACAGAAATAAATGGCACAAATACAAAATTAAAAAAAATATAGTAGCAAAGTCAATCAGATACCATGAAGCCTTTAGATCTACCCAGTTCTGAAGATAAGTAATTTACCTGGTGTTTTGCTCATTTCTGTTTGGCTGATTATATCAGGGAAGTGAAATATGGCTGGTTATATCAGGAAGTGAAATAATTCCTTGTTTTCTTGATTTGATTTTGCATTTATGAATTTTAAATACTGCAAATGTGCTAGTTCATTGTTGAAGGACAGATTGTTCTCACAGTGGTCTGAAAAAAAGATATCTTTAATAATGAAGACCTTCTTGAATTTTTAAACATGCTTCCAGTAATGCACGAGTGCTAGAGAATTCTCTAACTGCTACAACTTGAACAAATTGATTCGTTTTTTAAATATCCTCAAACACACAAACTTGCATTCCTCATTAGCAGCACATTTTATGCTACCAACCAAAGCAACCTGTCCAGGACATGCAGCTGAAACAGTGCACCATCCACACTAGGAGCTTTATTTTCATCCTTCAGTCTGAGCAAAATAAATACATCAAGCTACAAAGCTTCTCACAGGCATAAATTAAAGATTTACTAATGTAAAATTAGTTCTTCATACAATCATCCTAACATGCTGCAACATGACTTTGCAGGGCCATTTCTAACTTGCCTGTACTGGTGAAAGTACTAATTGCACAATTTTCATTGTAAGCTATCCACTGAAAATTAGTTTACCAACAGGCTTGATCAAAAGGAGATTTCACTCATTCAGTAAAAGTGAGATAAGCATTAAAAAAGTGCAAGTAAAACTAATTTAAAGTCAACTTAGCTGTTCTCTACATGCTGAATTACATTTGAGAATTCAGAACAGAGTATACAGATAGTGTGCAAAAAAACTCCACTTAATAACCAATATGTATATACATATATAGGTACAATCACATTTTTATATATACACACACTTATATATAAACTGTGTGTATATATATACACACACATTTTGTACACACATATATAAAATGCAAGTGTGTATATATACATTTTATACACACACTGCAGGGAGTGTTCTCTTAAATACTGAAAGAGATACGTCATAATACTTAATTGTGCTTCCTTTTTACTGGGATCAAAGCCAGGAGCAGCTAGCCACAAAATACAGTGCAAAACTCTTAACACAACAGCCAGGTATTACTAAAAACTGATATCCTAACCAACTAGAAGTCCAAGTAAGTTTGACAAAGAAAACAAAAAAATGTAAAGTGTCAGCAATAATGAAATTGTTATAAATTGAGTTTAGATGCTGGAAAAAAAAAAAAAAAGTCCCACAGTCACGGAAGGCAGCCTATTTGGCTAGATCAGAAACACTGCAATTACAAAAAAATAAATGAGATTAGCACTGGAAGTTGTATGTATAGTAACTATGAAAAGAAGAGTTATGCAGCACAAAAAGACCTCTACATGTTTAAGTATTTCTTTCTTCTGCACAGCTCTTTTCTCAATAAGGACACAAAATAGAAGTCAGGTAAAAGGACACTTACTCACTATTTTTAACCTGACCACTTAAGAGAATACAACTATACAATCTTGCTGTCTGTACATCTGACATGTGCCACATACATTTGCAGTAGCCTTTTAATCCATCCTCTCATTTCAAACCGGCTTTTACAGAGTTGGAGGAAAAAGATACTTGAGACCTCTATTTTTGTGGATTAAAAAAATGAAAAAAAAGAAAAAAATCTGTGGCTAGGTAAGGTAGACAGACACAAATTAGGACCCCAACTGAGAGAAAGGCAGTTATAATCCAACCCTTTATTCATTCAGAGGGGCACCATTTAGCATGCAGGTAGCTCTAAACCAGTCACAGAACACACTGCAACTCATGCAGTCAAAAAGGAAGATAAGAGAACATTCACAGCAATATGTGCATGAGGAGCAGAGGGTAGTATAAGGGTATTTAGGTCAAAAATCCATAGGAAGCCATTAGTTTTGCTGCTTATAAAACAACCTCTTACTTATCAAAATTATTAGCAGCCTCTTGAGCATCATCGAGAGAACACAATGAAAATACATTTTAATCACTTCTCTTCTTGGCACATTTCTAAATGTATTTCCAAAATTGCCTCCACTAATATTAAATAAATTATCTTCCTACCTCCCGTTTTAAGAGGCAACATATTAGAAGTCACATTTTAAAAGAGGATATATTGGAAGGTTTACTGAAGGCCGCAGTAAGTTCACTGGCAAAAGAAGTCAAGTCAGAATGTCCCCAGCTTCCCAACTGGGACCTTGTTACTCACTTGTGCAAAGCATCCAAACTTAACAGCAACTCGTTCTGCAGGTGTCAGATGGAGCAAGTGGTCTTTAACTGTGGCCCCTATGCTTCCTGAATGCCCATTTCACAAGTTAACTGTCTTTCTCCGCTTTTTCTTTTTACCAGAAAGCCATAACAAGCCGGAACAGAACCAAAATTTTGCTGTGCTGAAAACAGCTTATCAGAAAGTAGTAAGACATTCCCTTGCTATCCTGTCTCATTAAACATAACAGCTTTTAAACTGCACAAGTAAGCATGAAGCTTCAGTCACTTCACAACTCTAGCTTATTTGTGTGAACACCACACCTCCTTTGAGCTGAATTTTAAAAAGTCTATGTACAATTAGCACTCCTTAATTACATAACTGTGTATCACAGCAATTACAGAACAAGTAGTAGAACAAAAGCTCCAGAGAACTCATCTCCAGTCTATCTTTGAAACCTAGAACACAAAAACTATTTCACTCTTAAGTTTGCTTTACTGCACTTGTGTAAGATTCTTTTTTGTGTAAGAAGCTTTTTTCCAGTTGACGGGATGAGCCAACAAACATCGTCCTATCACAGAATGGTTGAGGTTGGAAGGGACCTCTGGAAGTCATCTGGCCCAACCACCCTGCTCAAGCAGGGTAATCTGGAGCAGGCTGCCCAGGACCATGTCCAGTCATCTTATGAATACCTCCACGGAGGGAGACTCCACAACCTACCTGGGCCCCCAACTCCAGTGCTTGGTCACCCTCACACCAAACGAGGGCTTCTGATGTTCAGATGGAGCCTCCAGTGTTCCAGTTTGTGCCCATTGTCTCTTGTCCTGTCACTGGGCACCACTGAAAAGAGCTTAGCTCCGTCCTCTTTGCACCCTCCCTTCAGGTATTTATATACATTTTTAAGATCCCCTAGAGCCTTCTCTTGTCCAAGACAAACAGCCCCAGCTCTTTCAACCTTTCCTCAGATGAGAGATCCTCCAGTCCCTTAACCATCTTTGTGGCCCTTTGCAGGACACTCTCCAGTATGTCCATGTCTCTCTCATACTGGGGAGCCCAGAACTGGATACAGCCCTCCAGGTGTGGCCTCACCAGTACTCAGTAGAGGGGAAGGATCACCTCCTTCAACCTGCTGGCAATACTTTGTCTAATCCAGCCCAGGTTGCAATTAGCCTTCTTTGCTGCAAGGGCACACTGCTGGCTCATGTTTAAGTTGATGTTCACCAGGACTCCCAAGTCCTTTTCTGCAAAGCTGTTTTCCAGATGGTTGACCTCCACCATATACTGGTGCATGGAGTTGTTCCTCTGCAGGTGCAGGACTTTGCACTTCCCCTTATTGAACTGCATGAAGTTTCTGTCAGCCCATTTCTCCAGCCCGTTGTCCCTCTGGGTGGCAGCACAATGCTCTGGCATATCAGCCACTCCTCAGTTTTGTCATCAGCAAACTTGCTGAGGGTATATTCTGTTCCATCATCCAGATCATCAATGAAGATGTCAAACAGAATCGGACCCAGTATTGACTCCTTGGGTAAACCATTACTGGCCTCCAAACAGGCATCAAGCAACCGATCACCACCCTCTGGGCCCAGCCATTCAGCCAGTTTTCGACCCACCTCACTGTCTGCTTATGCAGCTCATACTTTGTCAGCTGCTCTATGAGGATTTTATGGGATACAGTGCCAAAAGTCTAGGTAGACAGTATCCACTGCTCACTCCTCATCTATTAAGCCAGTCATTTCGTTGTACAAATTTATAAAGCAGGTCAACCATGACTTCCCCTTTCTCAATCCACGTTGGCTACTCCAAATCACCTTATCATTCACAGGCCTGGGAACAGTTTCCAGGATTAGCTGCTCCATCACCTTCCCAGGGACTGAGGTAAGGCTGACCAGCCTGTACCTCCCTGGGTCCTCCTTCTTGCTCTTCTTGAAGACAGGAATGATATTTTCTTTCCTTCAGTCTTCGGGCACTTCTCCCAATCACAATTACCATTCAAAGATTATGAAGAGTTCTCGCAATGACATCAGCCAGCTCCCTCAGCCCTCCTAAGTATATCCTATCATGGCCCATAGACTTACGTATGTACAGTTTGCTTAAGTATTCCTTTACCTGATCCTCCTCCACTAAGGGTACATCTTTCTTGCTCCAGACTTTCTCAGTGGTTACCAGGGCCTGAGATTTCTGAAGGCCGGTCTTAACAGTCCAGACTGAGGCAAAAAAAACCCCTCAGCTTCTTCCATGTCCTCTGTCACCAGGTCCCCTGCCTCATTCAGCAGCAGGCCCACGTATTCTTTAACCTTCCTTTTGTCACTTGTATACTTAGAGAAGTCCTTCATGTTGCCTTTGACATCCCTTGCCAGATTCATGTGCAGTTGTGCTTTGGCTTTCCTAACTCCATCTCTGCAAGCTCAGACAGTATCTCTGTATTCCTCCCAGGTTAACTGTCCCTGTTTCCAGCTTCTGTATGCTTCCTTTCTGTGTTTGAGTTTTGAAAGAGCTCCTGGCATTTTTGCCTGACTTCCTGATGGTCGCTCTTGAGCTTGGTGGAAGCGATCCTTCAATCTTAACTGGCTTTCTTGGGCCCCTCTTCCCTCCAGGGCCTTATCCCAAGGGACTCCACCAAGCAGATTTTTGAAGAGGCCAAAGTCCGCTCTCCTGAAGTTCAGGGTTGTGAGCTTGCTAAACTCCACTATGTCATGGTCCCTACAGCCACGGCTGCCTTTGAATGTCACATCCCCAACAAACCCCTCCTTCTTTATAAGTATGAGGTTTAGCAGAGCACCTCTCCTTGTTGGCTACACTATCATTTGAAGGATTAAGTTGTCATCAATGCACTCCAGGAAACTTTTGAATTGCTTATGCCCTGTGTTGTGCCTCCCGCAGATACTGAGTTGGCTGAAGTCCCCCTTGAAGACCAGGGCCTGCCAATAGGATGCTGCTCCAATCTTCCTGTAGAGGGCCTCATCTACTTCCTATGGCTGGTCAGGCAACCTATAGCAGACACGCTACAAAGTCACCCATACCAATCCGCTCTTCAGTCCTTATCCCTAAGCTCTCAGTTGGTTCATCATTCATCCCCAAGCAGAGCTCCAGGCACTCCAGCTGCTCTCACATAAAAGGTAACTTTACCCCCTTGTTTTCCTGGCCCATTATTCTTAAAGAGTCTGTATCCCTCCACTGCAACACTCCCGTCATACAAGTCATCCCACCGCATTTCCATGATCCCAACAAGATCGCAGCACTGCAAATGTGCACACATCTGACTCACGTTTCATCCCTGCACCACACGTATTATTGTACGCACACTTCAGCAAGGTACCCTGGCACGCTAATTTCCCAGAAAAGGTTTTAGGGCTTTCTCCATAATGGTGCCTTGTAGGCAATTCCTTGCTTATATGCAAATGCTAGAGGTGACCCTGCTTAAGCCCTGTTTTGCTGATTTTGTGATGCCTGTCACATCACTGCAGGCCCTTTGCTCATCCACCCTGTCAGTTACTCCCTCACAGGGCTGCCAGTCACTCTCTCCCTGCCCACCGTTCCTAGGTTCAAAGCCCTCCTCAGGAGATCAGCCATCCTGCTGGCAAAGATGCCTTTGTCCTGCCTTACTGTGGTGGATCCTGTGTCTCCCAGGCAGATCCTGCAAACGGGGTCCCATGATTGCAGAACCCAGAACCCTCTTGCCAACACCAGCTCTACAAACCACCTGCTGATGTGCGTTGCCAGTGCCCTTCCTCTCACATCCTTTCCCCTTACTGGCAGGATCAAGGAGACCATGACCCAGGCCACCAGGTCCCTGACAATCGCCCCCAGAGCTCTGTAGTCAATACATACGCAAAACTGATATTGCATGTAATACAATGCATGCTGACTTGTATGTAAAACTTACACATCCATAATTTCAATACTTCTCAGAGCAAACACCTATAGTCTTTAACAATCCAAGAACTCAAAACAAACATTTCAATGTTTGGAACAAGGTATATATAGAATATCCTGCATGGGATTAGTACCATTATTGGGTGAAATATGCCATTTTAACAAGTATCCAAAATGAGTGCTGGCAGTAAGGTAAAATCTTAGGCTGAAATGAAAGAAAACCTGAACCCTGAGTAGGGTGAAAATAATAAAATTTTCCTTATTTGACTGGGTAAAATTTAACTTCTCAAGGAAACAAAACTCATTAAAAAAAGAGAGCACTATGTAATGATTACATAAACTGCAGAAAAAAAATAATGTTCTGAACACCATTTAAAGGACATCATAATGGAAATTAAGTGCTAAAAATTCCAAGTGCTCATGCAATTTATATCTAATTTAACTTGGAAGGGAAGTCAATGACTTCCAAAAGATGAGTTTTGTTCTTAATTTCTTTGCATTAACCACAATACAAAGACACATCTTAAAATCTTCTTGGAAAATTATACATCTACTCTCTTATAAAACCATTTTCTCATCTTTTACTTAGTATGAAAAAAAAAATCACTAAAGTATTAATACAAAGCTAAAGTGTAGCAGCAAGAATAATTTACGGATGCGTTTATTCTTCAAATACCAGTTAATCAAAAACTACAGCATTTTTTAAAAGCCAGAAGGGCAAGCTAATATACTAGGGAAGTGCTACAAAGCATGTACAGTAAGTGGGTGGAAAACTTTTACTTCTCAAAGTTGTTACTGTGCATCTAAAATAATCAGCCAACTCATGAATGGTCCTTATTGATATAACTGAATTAATAGCTTGTTAGAAGAATATAGACAAATTATACAATTCTGTGAATTAGTTACAATTAAGAATACAATGTAACACTACTTATAAATATCAGAAAAGACACACAAAAACAAAACCAAGAGATGCAGATTCTGTTCCTGGTTTATTCCATGACCTTAAGAAGCCTCCCTCTCTCTGCTCAGCAAACATTCCTATTACATAAAGCTTTCAAATGCTTTACAAAGCTCTCTTAAAAGTATTATACAAACTTTTTACTTTTATATGCACTTTAAAAAAAAATCAAAATATGTATTTTTAAAATAGTTAAATACTGCAAAACCACTTTTTATACAGAAATCTGTTAAAAAAGACTTCATCAAGATGTTCTTTTGGAAGAAAAAGTAGTAATAAATTTTCTGTAAAACTGATAGAAATGAGATCCCCGCGTGAAAGTTTTCCAGTCTTTTTCCCAATTGCAGAGAGCCATGTGCATGTTACAAATTGTCCCCAGTCAGCCTCATTCTACGTAGTTTTTCACCATTTGACGCTAGGTGAAACAGGCTGTATAAATTCATTAATTTTGTGAATTTAAGCAGTCTAAAGCTACTCTATGAAAGTGAAGTTCCCCAAATATGTATCAGGACACTTCAGAGTAAACCACTATATGAGCCAAATGCCTTCTCAGGACCACGTGGAATTTTGAAGCCAGATAGGCAGCCTCTAAAGAGCTAGGAGCTTCCCTGTGCTATATTTTTGGTCTCAACCCAGGCAACCAGGTCTTGCATGTCCAAAATGCTACATAAGCTACATGTAGACCTATGTTAGAGATATTGTCTCCTGGAACTTGCTCTTTTTTTCTTAAGTCTCTACCTCATCTACAAAACCTATTTTTATTAGTCTACATTAGTTACATAAAACAGTGAGAGAAGACCTCCGCAATCATCATAGCATATTCCAGAGATGCACAGTGTACCTCTGAAATCGCTGCAGCCTTCTGTGATACAAGTGATGCTGTCAAAAACAGGTTTCAGGCAAAATATTATTCATCCAACACTGTCGGTACACGTTTTATCTCAGCCACGTTACATTCATTGCAACGTAGCAGATGCCAAAATCCAGAAGTAGACACAGAGGCCAAACAAAAATGACAATGTACCAACAATAGGTTCTTCAGCATTATCACTAGCAGATCTTCCACTCCTGTATTCTACCCCTTCATGCATCTAGCTGCAGAAGGGATAATCTGCTGTCCTGCATCAAAGAATTTAAAAATTCTGGAGATCTCTTGATAGCCACAGTATTAACAAGACTGACTCAATGAAGGCAATTCACATGAAGACAGAAAGTGCAGTCATGCTAGTATGATCCCAGGCTGTTCAAGCACAGTGGTCACACTGTTGAAAACTGCTCAGTACAAAGGTATGATTATCCCAACTGAAGTGTTGACCCACCTAATACTCAGTCCCATAAAAATCTTTGGTCTGGCTATGAAACACTACACCTCAGAAATCACAATAGGAGCCATCAACAAGTTATGCAACAAAAAAAACAGCCTGTCAGCGTGACTCACACGTAGGCTGATCATCAAAAAAAAGGACTAAGCCCTTTATAGCATGAGATTTGTGGTAACTGCAACTAAGGGTCACCAGAGCTATTAGTTAAACTACCTCAGACTCCTTACTCAGAAATTGCTGTACCTTCAGGTTTACATCAGCAAGAATTGTCCAAACTTTACTACTTAGTCATGTCACCAAGAAAATTGCCATTCTGTATTAACCTATAGCTTCTCATCTCCTCTCAGTCTACATTCTGACAAAACAACCTCAGAAATGCAAATTCAACCCTCCCTCTAATTCCAGGCTTGATCTGTAGGAACTTTACTTGATTTCTTCCAGCTCGTTCTTCATTGTAAGCTGTGCTCAGTAATTCCACATTACTTGGTCAATTCAATCTTATTCTACCCATTAAATCCATTAGTGGCAAACTCAAAGGTATATAGATACAGTAATCTGTATTTAAAATTACGAAGTGTTGACATCTACATGACCATACCATTCACCTTCACCTTACAGAAGACATTTTGAAAAACAAGATTCTCTGTATATTCTCACTGAAAACATTTGAGGACGCAGTTTTGAAAAGCACTAGAGCCTTTTGAAATCCACAACTTGATGCTGTCCTTTAGGCAACAGCCCTAACCAAGCACGATCAAAGGAGTCCGGTATTCCACGCAAAACTTCTCAGTCAAAAGGTCTTCTGCAGTAGTCACTAACAGACTAGACACACCTTTCAGGGAAGCATTTGCTACTTAAGAGATTCAAATAGCGACACAGCTCCATGCTGTATTGCTCATGTATCATAAGCAGTTGTTCATTGTTTTGATAACCATGGATTTCACCTAATCACCATTAATAATCAAAGTAAAATTCCAACTTGGGTGATCTACCCACAGCATGGCGCATACTCCAGCTGCAACTCCTCCCTACTATGAGGACAGGTATATGACTGACTTATTTTTGTTTGGTTTTATAAGCTAACTAAACTCAGATTACAATTTAAAAGAAGATTTAGCTGCTGTAACTGCTAAGTGTTGTGGTCCTGGATGTTCTTTAATTACAGAGCCTGTGCTCGTCTACCTGTGGCCTGAGCCATTCCTGCTTGCTAACCCAATTTCTAGGCACAAAACTAATCAGATTGCAAGAAATAAAAAGAAAAAGAAGGCACTACAATGTTTCTGCCATGCTAGTTAGAACTACAGACTCAGAAAAGTGTCTGGCAGTAGTAATAGGAAATTGGCATCAGCAGATCAAACGAGGACAACGAATCTCACGGTCAACCAGGAGTGGAAAGGATAAGACCAGAAACAGCAACTCCCATAGCATAGGCTGCCACAGAACCAAAAGCCTAAGCCAACATGTCATTTTGAATGTTTTACAGATATATAAGGCAATCTACTTAAATGAACTCCTGGGTTTTTTTACACCCATTTAAAACTTTATTTGAAAAGCATGTGATAGTTTGGTAATTTGCAAATTTTAGGAGCAGGTCATTTTTTTCCCCTCTCTTTTCAAACCACTTTTTAAACCTTTAAAAATATCCTGTGACACTAACATATCCCAGTCTTTGAATGGAACCTGAGAAAGTCAGGCTCTGCTGTTTCATACGTTAACGACAAACACTTTGAACCCATACCACTAAGCTGAAGAAATCCTTAAAGTAATTTTTTAAGTTGTTATCCAGTGAAATATTAACACCCCAACACCACGGAAAAAAACCATGCAATAATGCTGATGCTCATTAATACCTGATGTACACTTTCGGCTTACTGTTTATTTAAAAGATTTGTAGTCCTGTTTTTCTTCTTAATATAAATCGTAACAACAACTAAATGCCATATAAATATGCTATCAGATACAAGAACGGGTAGGACCACATCATCATCATCTTTACCTCTTTAATTTTGTTCCTCTTCTCTCGGATATCCGGGTCTGCTGGTTCTCCGCTGTTTATCCCTATAAGATTTGGTAAAGGAACAGGGGGCAGTGGCTTGCTGTCTTTCTTCTTCAACTCTTGCACTACTTTGTTCTTTTCTGTCTGAATCTCAGCTTGAATCTCATCACGCGATTTCTTCAATTTCTCCTTAGCCTCTTCCAGAGCCTTTTCATGATCTGCTCGGATCTTATTTCTCAGACGTTCCTCTTCTTCTCTAGAGACACAAATGCTAGTCAGCATCTCATTACTAAAAACACATTGCTTATAAACAAACTGCAGCTTCAAAACAGAAGCTACATCCCAAGTTGGTTTACTCCAAGTAATTCTAATGCTTCAGACAAGTTTACTGAATTATGTTAAGTGCACAATCCTACACTATTTTTGCCATGAACCCCAAAAGAACAGTGCACACAACAGCAACGCTATTGTAGAAAAATTTAACATAGGTTTTTTCTAGATTGTATCTCAGCATCTTTGCTTGTCTATGCAAGGCTTCAGAGAGGAGAAGCCCTACACCCTGTACTTCATCTACAGGATGCGTGCACCAGCACATCTCGCAATCATTCAGTTTAAAAAACAAAACAAAACCAGAAGGGCTCTTCCTCACCTTCTGCAAAATAAACACATCATACACAATTTGTCAAGGTCTGAAGTAAATACTACAAAAAAACTGCAGTCACCCCTTTTATTAACAATGAGGTGCAAACCCCATCACAGCATGTTTTGTCTCGAATTCAGAACTCATTGTTCCAATCAGTACAGTCCATAAACCTCACAAGTTAAATGCAGAGTTAATTATAAAGCCATTTAGGAACATAACAGCTTTTAGTAAAGCATGGTCTTGAAACTCACTATCAACAAAACCAACATCATCTCAGTTCTAAGCACAATCTTCCATCGTGATCTTTAACAATCAGTAAAAGTTTTGAGATTCACACACAAAATGAAGAGTGCTGTTTTAAAGTCTGGGTTAAACAAGAGGTTATTCTAACAACAGAGAAAAATGGGCCTTTCCAGTCCTAAAAATATTTCAAGGCATCAGAAAGATATACATCAGACTCTCAATGTAACACCACCTTTTCAAGCTTCTTCAAAATATAGAGTTGCTCAATGACTAATGCAAGCCAAAATAGTTCCAGGGATTTAAAACAAGCCTTAGTTACAAAAACCACCACACTCCCTCCCTGTTTCCTCCCCCTGGGAAAAATACTTTTTCCTCAAAGAGCATTAAGGAGCAGATGGTGGATAACAGAAAGGAAAGAAGGCAAGCAGCAAGCCATGAAAGAAATATCAAGCTTAGCCTAACTGCTTTTAGGAGGAACTGTGCCACTTGACCAACATCACATGGTTTTTCCAGTATACTGAAAATGTACCAATGAAAAGGAGCAACGACCATTTGATATGTGAGAATTAGAATAGAATAGTTCAGTTGGAAGTGACCTACAGCAATCATCTAGTCCAACTGCAATTAAAAGGCAATCCAAAGTTTACAGAAAAACTGAACACAACATGACAACTGTTAACTAAACATTGACAACAAAAATACAAATATATCTGCACATTTAAATTAGGATTTTTTCCTTAAAAGGTTATTAAAAATATTTGAAAAAGCCTATTATAAACCGATAACGTTTTCAGAGATTCAAACAAATTTCAAGTAACTCACTGGGGTGCTGTGTTGGAATATCTGGGGATATGAACAGATCTTACTAAGTTCTACAAGTATAATAGAACTGTTTTTATTAATGTCACAGATCAAGATCATGTCATGTCTATTATAGAGCACTGCTTCACCTTTACAAAAAAGGTCAAAGAATGAATCTAATATGAATAACTTGCATAGAGTTATGACACACTGGTATCAGACCAATTCCACCAGACTGGTCCATTTCGTGTAAGGTTTATAACTGTTAGAGTCCTCTGCATAAGAAGAGCTGATTCTCTAAGTCAAAGTGCAATAAATCACCCTGACTGCCATCTTATAAACATCCAGTATATTTTTAAGTTAATATTTATACACCTCTTCACTCCAGTCTTTAGCTTGGGCTCAAAAGCTCAAATAGAGACTTTTTTTTAGGCACGTATTTTTTTCTCAATTTGACAAAGTCTGACATCACTTGATGTCCTCCAGAAAATAACTTTCCAGTTTACAGGCCAATGTGCATAGCATGCAGTGGGAAACCATGGCAATAGAATATAAATGCTCTCAGCAAAATGCCTTGTCACACAAGGAGTGTTTTATTAGCCCTTACATTTTTCTTAAGGGCTATTAGGTTTGCATTAAAAAAAAATTATAGCAGCATTATTATCCTTTGATATTTCAGTACCAGAAATACAATGCAGTATTTTAACAGACGCACTGACCTAAAGGCATTCAAACTGAAGTTCTTCAGTCACTTTTCTCAATATGACCCATGTCGCATACATATTTCCCCCCAAACAACAAAAAAAGATGAAGGACTGAGCTCCTCACTTTGACTATCAAATACAAGCTTTCAGCAGTAACAGTCCTTCTCTCCCTCAACTGCAGAGCAAAGAATCAACTTTCAAAGCAGCAAAAGACTAAAGACAGAAAATACAAGTAATACTATTTAGGGTAACTTTTACTTTTACTGTGACCCACTTACAGGGGAAATAACTTTTACAGGAATACAGGAAAGTTAACTCACATTCTACTGTGGCAGCAATATGCCCAATTCAGTAACAAAAGCAGCTGAAAACTTTATCAACTGAAAGATTTGAAACCATAGATCTGTAGTCTGGAAAGCTTTTCCAAGGCTAGCAGAGGGCTCTGCACAAGATGCAGCTGGAGAGAATGAGAATGAGGTCGCCAGAACGAGACATCATTCCCTACAGTCATGTTCTCACCAAGAGACAGCATGCTGTACAGGAGCCAAAGAAATGGCTTACAGACGAATGAGAAATAGGAAGTGTTACCGAACATTTAAGAATCAAAATACTTCATTGTGGGGATACTGTATTTGGGGGGGTATGTTTCTCATTTTCAAAACTCAGTTTCTGAAGGCAACTGACAGCCTTTACCCTTTGACTAAATCTACAAACGTTTTGTTAATAGGTATTAAATTATTTTTGTAAAGTATCAACCATCACAGAAAAAAGTGAATTTTTAGAAAAACAGGGTAACAATGTATCTCAGACTTTAATAAAAAGATGTTCAATGTATATGCACATTAACCTAATTTGAAGAGGATGCTTTACAATGAGTGTGCTTTATTCATCAATAGAAATTGTTTTGGTGAAATCCATGGTTAACACACCCATCCAAATATGATCCCCCTGTGTGAAAAAGATTAATGATATTTGAGTAGTTATAGTGAGTCTGACTCACTAAAATGAGTCACTGGTGATGCGCTTTGTGCTCCTTCATGATTTTGCACCATCAAGATCAAAGGCCATGAAGATTTTGCCTTTACCTTTCCTTTAAATTTTCAGTCCCAGGTGCCGCATAAAACAGCAATAATAAAAGCTCCATCACTCTACCAACTTCATCTATTTCTAGATTCAAACTGCATGAAACAGCCATAAATTGGAAAACAGGTTTTGAACTCATGTCTGTTTATGCTGTAGGAACCACTATATAAACATACAAAAGCTGTTGATTTCTACAGTGCTATAATCCAATTAGAGTCATTAAGGAGGTTTGAATGACAGTCTACTTTCCTTCAGTCACTCAGCAGAATATCTAAGTGTCTGAAGAAAATACACAGAGACTCAATAGAGATGAAAAACTCTACCACTAACTGTACGATCAGTTCCAAGTCTTCCAGGAAGTGACATTTTGAGACAAACATAAGAAAACAGTAAGATGAACAGAAAGGTCAACAGGTATTTGAGGGAGTTTACAGGAGATAGTACAAGAGCTTCTTCTGCAGACAGATATTCTCTATGCAATTACCAATGATGGACAGCATGAGCTACAAGAAATGTGATATTCTATATTCCAGCTGAAGACATATTTTACCAAATGTATTCAAGTATATGACCCTAATGGAAGAAAAAAAAAATATCACACCCCTAATTACCAATACCATGTGTTTCTTCTGAGTTCTTAAGCAACAAGAACTAACTGAAAATACCGAATAAAGTTAAGAGAATGAGAAGATTTGAACTGTGTGAGCAGCTGACACCCCCTCAAGTCACACCCAAACCCCAACAAGCTCCCCATCCAGCATAAGAAAGAGTCAGCAACAGTTTAATGCATGTAGCTATCACTACATTCAAATACTCTGAGTTAAAGAGACCTCAGAAAGGATCAATCTAAAAATACGATTGGAAAGAATCCCAGCATAAACACTTATACCAAAATGTGTCAAACAGTTTCCCTACCCAGCTACCCTCTCCCCACCCCCCCTGCTTCTAGGCAACATAAGCAAACTCTTAAAATATAGACCATTTTGAGTAAAATTTCAAAAACCTTACCTAACAGAAAGCTGCCACCTTCTTCTAGTCACCTCAACAGCTTGTTCTAAAATCTCAAGACAGAGGTTCAAGTACCACAAAACTACAGCAATAGCTCCTCTAAAACAAGTAATATTAAAAGAATCTGTGATGAGACTATTTTTGCCAGCAAGAACCATAAATAGACCTAATAATTAGAATCTGAAACTAGACAAGCGCAAGCTAGAAACACATGCAAGTTTTTTAAGCAATTACTGTAATTAAGTATTGCAGCTGCTTATGCAGGAACTGTACACACTCAAAGGGTCCACAAGCTGTCTAAATGTCATTCAGAAAAGACCACAAACGATAATGCTTGATAGCCAAATCACGAACTGGAACTTAATGTGCTTTAATTATGCATACGGTAGTGAGCCTTCTGAACTTAACAACTATTAAAGCTTCACTTGCCAAGACAATGATTTTTAACGTAAGTCTCTCCTATCAGCTGTGACAACAGGCTCTTGAGAAACTGAATTGCAAAAAAACCCAAAAATTCTTTCAAACTTGTCCATAAGATTCAAGATCAAAAAAGGAAATCTAAATTAAAAGGGAGTCAGGAAAACTAGCCACCAGCGACTGTTCTCTCACGCTAAAAAAGCAGAGCACTGGGACACCATAGCAAAAATGACAACCACTTTGTTATTATTTGGATTTTCAGCAGATGGATAGACAAGAACTGTTAAAGCACATAAGTATTGTCTGTCATCCAGAAACAAACCCCTGTGTGGAAATTCTGAACTCTTGCCCTTTTGTCAAGTTTAATCTTCAACCAAAGGCTACTTTCAGACACACAGTGAAACAAGAAGATAGGCATTAATTTAAAAAATAAGTAAATAAATCTTCTGAGAGTCAGCGCCTAAAAAATATTTCATGTTAACTACAACAGTTGCTTTTCCTTCCAATCTTGCAGCATACATGATTTTGTAACATCCACATCCATTACAAACCCATCGTGTTTTCCTAGTAGATGAAAATACATTCACAGTACACAAGAATACTGGCTGTGTATCTACTGCCCCTCATTGCCCAGAAAATTAACCCAAATTGCAGATTCCTTGAATGGTTTCTTTTAGACAAAGGTAACAGTAGAATTTATTTCTAGCAAGTGGTTAGATTTGCACAACATGAGTACTGCTCCTCAAACACAAGGAACATGAGACAGAGTCCTTATTCAAGTCCTCTTATCCCTCTCCACCCAGTTTCAGATTTTTTTTGTCTTGCCATCATGCTTCCCCTTGACTTTCTCAGCATTTGTATTTCCTGCCTCCTTCACTATTATTTGTACCAACTTAGGCTCTGCTAGCTTGCTTCCTTGGTCTTCCACAAAGGCACAGCTGCCACTCTGAACACCAGTCCTCCTCACTTTCAACATTCAACTTCTTTGGACCATGCTAGGCAGAGGTGAGAATTAACCCACTTACACAAGCACTCTCCTTTAATTCTAAATAACCCCTCTTGAATTCCACGTAAACCTTCTCCAAACACAACTTCCTTCCACTTCTGTGCAATAAAAGATGTCCCTGATTGATTTCTTTTGCAGCCAAATCTTAGACTAAGAATCTGGGCCTTCAGCAACCTTCATCACTGCTCTCAAAAACTCTCACCTCTATGATGGAAGCTCACAGATCCTATTCCAGATCTGCACTCTCATCTAAACCAAAACCTCAGTCTGGCATTTCTTTGTAGATAGCTGGGTGTCACCTTCAAGTCAAATGAACTGTAACTTAACTTTTAATCTTCCTCCCACATCTTTTGTTTAGCAGTGGAAACTTCTCCATTGCCCAGATTGCCAGTGTCTGGGCATTCTTCCCGTTTCCTAGAACTTGACTACACCTAAATTTTTCTGCTTAGTTTCCACGTATTTTAAAGGCAGTCTTTCTTAACCCATACAGCTAGAAGCCCTCGTTCTGTTCATCCAGCAATTCTGTTAGGAAGACAATCCACTTAACTACTGTCTTCCTTACACTTTCTGTATTTTTTTCCCTGCAAAAACAATGAAGTAGTATTTTTCTGAGCACAACAGAAAAAACATGACCACTTCTAGATGTCCGATACATTAAATTCACAGATTTCCATGCTCATCACTACAGGTCCCTGCTGCTTGTTACTCCTGTATTTGTCTCTACTCAATTGTTTTCCTTTGTGTTGTAATTTAGGCAGGGCCTTTGGAAGCAGCTCTGGAATGAGGACAAGCAAAACCCTTGGGGAATATATTTAGAGAGAATTTCAAAAACACAAACTGAATGGACACACTGAACTTGCAGAAGGGGGTGGAGAGTTGAAGCACATCCCTTATGTATGAAGAGCAAGCCCTCTGCAAAAATGAAAGCCAAAAAACTCCTTAGTACTGCTAGATGCGTTTTATAAGATTTTGGAACACAGCCAGAATCCTCATAAATCATCACAAGGCAACGCACCCAACAAAATACTTCATTAATGAAGTGCATTAGCATGTAAGACATCTCTTGTTTTCTTTCACAATGATAATAAGTACAACGCAGATCTTCCAGTTAAAAACAAAACAGTACAGATTCCACAATCAAACGTGGAACATGTATAACTTCTGAAGGAGAAAAAAAAAAAGAAAAAGACATGATGACAAAGGGTCATCCTTAGGGAATTACTTGCTTCCTATGTTATGAATGTTAAGGTGAACGGAACTGTGAAACTTTTTTATCCTGAGATTCCGTGAAGTGCTGTGACCATTAGCAAAGGCGTTTGTTCCTGGTTTGTCTCTACAGCAGCCACATGATCCCAAGCATCAACTCAAAAAAGGAGGAGAATGACAAGCTCAAGCAAATGGCTTTCTTGTGACCTGAAAGCACTGTCATAGCCAGTACAGTCAGCTTAAGTTTTACCAGTGAAGAAAGGCAGATGTTTTCTACAAACACTCCAACAGTTGTATTCATATTAGCAACCAGGCATTTGCCAGCAGTAAGAAGGATCACTAGAGACTGCGTAAGCATTTTAAGCTTACATGAATTTTCTTAGTTTTGTAGTTACAGTATCAGCTGAAACAGATTTTCAGAAGAATCAGATCAACTGTTTCGGGATGGAATACGATACTTTTTTTAAAAAAAAAACTACAACAGCAATGAATGCAACTTTCATTAGTGATGAACAAATAAAATTATACGTAACACTTTACACAAGTTTTCAACTAGATATAAGCAAACTCGTTCAGTTTTTAGTGTCTTTGTCATTCAGTTATGAAGATACTTTGTTAGGAAAAGCAATAGATGCATAAAGTTCAACAATGTAGAGTTTTCAACCACTACCGCTCTATCAAACACATCTCATTTAGATGCTTTTTGCTTATACGATGTAAAAGAGAATACAATTAGATTTGCCTCAAGGCACTAACATATAATCAAAAGTAGGCATTATTTCAAAATTTTTGCTGATTAAAGAAACTTCATTTAACAGCTGCAGCTAATTACTTCTGTGCAGAATATTAAGCCTCTGCAGATCAAGGTCTTAAATCTGATTGTCAAAGCACTTACAATGCTAATCCAGAGGAAAAAGTTTATTTTATTATTTAGGAATCAATCTTACTTCTAAAAAAACACACTGAAAAGTCTAAGTCTTACTAAAAGTTCATATAATTTAGGATCTCTTCATGTTTTATCAAGAAACCTGAATGAGAAGCATGTTGCTACCTGCCCTGTATAAAAGTATTTTAAATAGCTTCCTGTCTTCCAGCACCATACTGACTGGAGCATCAGATTGTCCTTTCCAGTTAGTACCCCAATGAGACAGGTTTATTTTTTTTTTTTCCTCCAAAGTAATAACAATGGAAGAACTTTACAGGACACAGGAGTGAAAAATACATATAGACTATAGGAATAAGAAACAGAAAAAGAAATCAGTATTGAACAAGAGAATTGAGTAGGATAAAAAGTTAGAAATGAGCAAGACAGTAAGAACAAACATCTGGAAATTGAGAGTTTATTTTGATGCAGGATTCGAACAGCACCAAAAATACTAGGATAATTTTAATTCAAAACTGCAGAAGCCTACTATAATTAACAATGTCAAACCACAGAATTTTCTACTCTAAATCACTCTAGGTAGCTGGAAATAATGCTGTTATGGAAGTTTAGATAACTATATAACAATGTATCAGGGTATTTACACGTTACTCACTACAGTCAAGTCTAAGACAGTATGGACAAACATCTTGCACGCTGTATTATTTATTGATATAAAAGACAGTTTGATCAAGGCAGAATAACACATCGCTGGTCCTTTGATACTGAGAAAGCAATTACACAGAACTGGGTTCTCTGGCAAGAGCAGTATGTCACCTCTGCTTTTTATTAAAGAAGGCATTTATTTTACAAATAAGCACATTTACATATAGGACAAATCAGTCCCATTGACACTGATGGCACAGATCAGATACTGAAGCATACGCTCAAGCAGAAATAAAAGGAACAAGAGCACACCTCATTACACAGCATCAAGCTCTTAAATATTATTTTATGTCCAGACTACTATTACTGCCAAAAAACTAAGTTTCCGGGGGGGGTGGGGTGGGGGGGAAGTGTGCCAAAAAAAACAAAACAGAGACAAACCCTACACCACAACCCAGGGAGGAAAATAACACTGGTGCATTCTGTGATTTAGCATATATCACACGAGTTGCTGTGAGTCTGAAGCATTACTATATTTTCCATACCACTCGAAGCTCATCTTTCTCGGAGGTCATCATGCTACCATCTTTACAAAAGTCTTTCTTTTTCTTTATTCTATACAAAATTAAACATATACACTCATTTTTCAGTGATAAAAACAAACCTGCTTTGATGGCAGCTTTTTCCCAGGAAACCACAGTCCTACTTAAGCTGCCCAATATTAAACAGAATCCTAAAATTAGCTAGACTTAGATGGCTAATTTTAGATTCAGAAAACAGATTCAATACCTGAAAACCAAGATTATTACAGGTTTCCACTACATCTTAATTCTCACCCTTTTGAGCACATGAAGAGCCACATTAGAGCTGCATATGCAAGTGCAGAACTAGCACTTCCTACACTATTTAACATTTTAACATTCTCTGGAGTGAAAAGTTCATTTTGTTTTGTTTTGTTTTTTTTTTTTTAAATATTATTCTTACATAATTTTTTACTTAAAGAAAATGAATCATGGGTCCCTTTTTGTACAACATCAGCAACCATTTCAGTATATGCTCTGTGGAAGCTTGCACAACAGTATTGACTTGCTACTCTCTCACCCTCTGGACCCTATGCTGCCAGAGAGTTGTGCCAAGATGGGATACTGGGTTCATAACCTTAGATCTGTACAGGAATTTTGGGAGGAGATGGGGACAGAAACAATGACAAGGCAGCAACAAAGGCACTCCAATAATATGTGCATTACACACAGCGTCCTTGCTCTCCCTTCTTTCCTGATCTTATTTGCTCCCAGTCACAAATACCCCCTTTTGCACATGATACCCCCAAGAGGAGGAAAAAAGTTCTGGAGGCATGCAGAAAATCTTCAGGAATGACTGAAAGGACCCAAATAGGCCCCAGAAACTAAGCAATTTTTAAGTAGGAGCCTTAGCCACCTGAAAAATTCCTTTTCTTTCTGCATATCCACATAGTAAAGAAGAAAAGGAATTTCTTAGCACATCTATTGATTATAACATGCTCTTGTTCAGGTAATTTAGCCCAATAACAGAACATGTGATATTAGTTTGACTAATAAGCAATGAAGAGTTTACTAACATTTCACCTGAGATACAGAAATATATGAGACAACATTCAGGCTAAAGAGAAACAGGATTTTACCTGTTTACCGTTACAATATACAGCTTGAATACCCTCCTCCAACATATCAAAGGCTTGCTGAAATTATAATGTAAGAATGTCACAGAGAAAGCTGCACTAATTCCTTGCAATGGGAAGTGCTAAATATAAACATATTAAATACTTAATATACCAGGACAGCCTCACTCTCCACATGTGGTAGGACAGATGACACTTCTGTGGCATTCCACATAGATATTATAAAGCTTGTTCTAAAATTAAATTGTTCTAAAATGAAAGAACCAGAGGGGACATACTTGAAAAGAATTTGCCCGAAAAAACTACCAAAAAAACCACACTAAACATATGAGTCCAGGAAGAACAATAGTACAAAGAGGGTAAGTACTGGTCTTCTCTTGTTTTGGGGGAAGGGGGAAAAAAAATAAAAAAAAAGAAAGACTACCAAGTAAATCATAAAACAGACCAAGAAAAATTTTCAAGCAACACACTTCACAAGCAAACACCTCTATTAACCCACTTTTATTTTGTTAAGAATGGGATTTACTTAGGTTAAAATAACAGGAAAAATTAAATACACCAACTGTGAGCAGTAATATTCAGCTGACTTTTGAAAGTACCAAGTACCTTAAGAACAGAGCTCAGGATGCCAGAGAGGAAAAACAGGGTGCCAAAAGACATCTGCTGCACAGAATTGTGTCTGGGCGTAGGGGTGTGGTTTTTTTAAGGAAACTAAGAAGCAGCAATCACTAAAAATTATGACAATCATTTTAATATCCCAGTGATTCAAAATGGTAAGGTTGGAGCTTTACATCCGTAAGAGACTCCACCTTTTGAGCTCATAGAGAATGACGACCTCCTGCTATCAGTTACTATGTAGGTCAACAACAGAGGAAGAGAAAAATACCTTGACAGTTTCACACGTATCAGCTTGCAGCAAGGAGAGAAAAAAGAAAAAAAAAGAAAAAAAAAAAGGACTCCAGCTACAGTTTCACATTATCTTTAAGCTGATTAATACCTAGCTACTCCCGAGTAAAAGGTCCCACTCAACCTTGCACCAGCTCTGGCACTCGCCAGTGGCTGGTGAACTGACTGAGGGTCTTAACACAGTGGACTGACTGGGGGCTTGGTAGTGGTCTCCTGAATATTTATTTGTTCCAAGGTTTTTTGTATGGGGTTAGCTCCCTGAATTAGCTGAAGGTGGGATCAGATGACAACCAAAGCTAACGTGGGTAAAGAAGCAGGAGCAATCTTTCCTCTAGAGATGAGTCCACACAGTCTTCCCTTAACAGAGGCTGCCAGAGACAAACGTGTAAATTGTGGCTTTAAGGTGACTGGTATAACAAGAAATGAAACTAACTGTAGAGCTCGGAAGTAAATAGTCAGAGCCAACAGTAATAAGTCAAGGATCTGCTGGAAACTGAGGACTATTGGATAAAGTCATGGTAAGATAAATGAACTGACCAGACAACCCACACAGCACCTAGAGCAGAGATCACCAGTGCAGGCACAAGCCATGGCAGGTTAAGCTTTGGGAAGTTCTTCTGACAACCTAAGAGGGGACCCATCTGCAGACCCAACTTCCGGTCAGAGAGGAGATGATACTGCCTTCACCATATGCCCAGGGTAGGGAAGCCACATGTGTGCCCTGGAAAGAGAATATCCCTGGATGAGTAAGAGTTGCCCACCATCAGCATGGGTCCCCTCTCCTGATCACCAGCAAAACAGTGCGCAGGAACACAGCTTTTCTGGTGTTGCTACACTGAGTCACTGATAGCTAGAAAATAAGTGGTTCTGTAGCAACAAGTCAACTAGCATGTGAATGCTTGTATGTCCACATATGCTGCTGATTTATTAGGTTAAAGATTGGCTGTGTATAACTGCAGTATTAATAGTATGATCAACAATAATAATTGGAATATTGGTTTGTGTAACAAAGGATATTATACCTCTATATTCCTTGTGTTGGTCACCATCTCTATGCAAATCATGCTTTAAGTTTCAGGGCTTTAGCTGCCCTACAAAAACAAGCTCCCTTACTCCTTATGTTGGTACTCAGGAGACCAGGCAGCAAGCCAGTCAGCCAGTGATGAGCTGAGCCAGCTGAAAAATCACCAATCATTTCAGGCCAAATCAGGTATCCTAACTGGCTGACTGCCCAAACACTGCTGTTGGGGCAAGGATCTAGGAAAGATTAAATGGCTGTGGACACAGCAGAACAGGACATGAGCTTCAAGTGTTACAGACCTGCATGTTCAGGGATGTTAAATTAGAGGCCAAGCTATAGGGAGCACGTTTTCTGCACACAAACTCACATGGCCATTAACCCCAGTCATTCCGACCATCACCTCTATGCCCCCACTCAGCCATATGGTTTCCTCCCCTCCAGTTTATCCCAATTATATTGCTTCCTCCATCAGGTAGGAGTCACTCGCTACCATCCTAAGTTTTATTTATGCCTTATTGAGCACCATCTTGCTTCAAATGTCTCCTCTCCCCACTGCGACTCTGATTAGTCTTTGATACCTTGCTCAGCCAACTCCCGCCTCTTCTTATGCCTCAGACAATGTCAATCTTCTACTTAGGGAAAAAGTGGAGGAAAGCAAAAGGCACTATTTCACAGTCAGCCCATCCCCTTTTATTTTGCTCCATGCACAGTTCCCATCTCCAGCTTCCAAAGAAAGAAAATAATCATTCCTTCTCACCACCACCAAGGCCCTCTGCTAGCCCTGACTTACTTTCCCCCTCTAGGTTCTTGTTCCTAATCAGGTACATACTTCCCTTTTCCCACCCCCTGGTACTGGAAAAATGAGAATTATATTAGCTGAAGCAAATGTTTTGTTCCTGATGCCTGTGTTCAAAAGGAGTACCACAGTAAGTATGGTAGCTCCCTTCTTCTACACCATGAGTCTTCTCAGCAGTCTGATCTCCAGCAGTGAACCCAAAGACTCTCATCAACTGCAGAAAAACAGCTGGAGAAAGTCAGCAATTTAAAGCAATAGCCATGATACGAATACGGCCTTAGTCTAAAAAGTCTCAATTGTTCAAATATAAAATAAGCTGACAGCAAAAATACACACAAAGAGACAAAGGCTATTGCAAAGTGAAAGCAGCAGTTAGGGTATAATGTAGACTCAGATGGCAAACTTTCAGGTAAGCAGATGGTACTAGACTTCTCTGCACAGGAAACCCTCTGGCAGGTTCTACAGAGCTCTAAGGAAGTGACTACCCTCACACAGATATTCTATTGACAAAAGTTACCACATTTCCATAATGCTATTTCACTCACCCAGCCAGAGTTGCTTTGCACATCCCAGAAGCAACAGTGCTTTAAATATCCTATTGGAAGTTCACACATACCGCTCAGATTTATCCTCATCCTCTGCCTGTAACTGTTACCATATAGCTGTGCAGTAAATTGATACCTGTGTACCAATGCATTTAAAATCACAATTCATTACAGGGGGACAACATTACTAGGGTGTGCAGCTTAGTCCAAACAGGAACTAAAAATACACATCTACAGCAATTTCTCGACTTACTCCCCTCGCCACCAGGAAACAGTTATGCACAACGCTCCTGGCTAATACAGCATCAGCGCTAGTCAATTAGCCTTGCTGTGGCACAAAAGCAGCATTTGGTTAGTCTGAAAGGCACAGACCAGCTCCTCGCACCATAGGACTAGCAGGATCACACCAGTAACCAGCATTCCCTTCCCTCTGTGTGGCAGCAGTTTAAAAAAGTAGTCCTGCTTCACAGAAACTGGAAGAATTATGGGGCAACAATAGAAAAAAATAAATATTAATTTGAATTCCGTCACAGAATACCAGTAGGTTTCAGAAGGTATTTTGTGACACGTCAGGAGAAAAACCCAGACGGGATAGGAGCTGCAGGCAATGTTCTGTTGTTAAACACAGTCCTTATTTCAGGGGGAAAAAAATCAAATATATATAGCACTTAGACTGTGATTCAAAAGGATTTCATATAAGAGGACACAGACTGCAGGGTAGATATACTTTTAACAGTAATATTGCATTAGTTAAAATAGAAATATTCTATAAAAGTTCTTCTCCCATATAGCACCTCTGGGACTGGTTAGAAGGAAAGAACAGCAAAGCTTTTTTTACCTCTCTACTTGGCAAATCAGCCAAAACAGTAACTAAAGATAGAGCAATGAAATACCTGGAAATCCTGACATACAGTCTAATCCACACTGTTCCACAAAGCAAAACCGTATCTCATTACTCCCGAAGTTCTTTAATCTTGTCAATAAAGCAGAGGATGAAAGACAACTGTATGACAAATTATTTAGCCTTCCAGGTGCTTTTATTAAGTTTCCACATTAAAATAATCCATCCTGCTAATAAACTACACAATTTTGATTCCAGAGACATGTAATTGGGTGTTGGGGTGGTTTTTTCCTTTTAAAAGAGGCCAGAAAAGCAACACTGGATCAGTTACTCCCCACCCCCAAAAAATTTAACAACACAAGGCTCACACTTATCAGTAAACTCATGAATATGGAAAGCAGCTTTTTGCACGTCAGAAGAGAATACAGTCCCCATTATAGAATCACAGAAAAGCTGAGGTGGGAAGGCATCTCTGGAGGTCATCTTGTCCAACCCCCCCACTCAACCAGGGCCACCTAGAGCCCATTGCCCAGGACTATGTCCAGACAGCTTCCAAGTATCTTCAAGGATGTAGACATCATTACCACGCATTATACAGTGGAGTTTCCTCATATATGAGCAAACTGCAGAGAATGTGAGTGATAAGTTTCACTCTGAAAAAAGACACCTTTCCAACTGCAATGTCTTCCCAGGTGAGTAAACAATACTGTTGACAGCCAACCAGGTTAGTAAAATCCAGCACATATTCTAAGGAATGACTGACCCATAAACAAGGTAAGGATGTTCACATCACAACGGTAAATGCAACAGAATGCAGAAAAAGTATAAAAGAGGAAATTGTGATGATTAAACTAGTCTTATACATTACAATTAAGTCAGCTAAAGATGACTTGGCATTCTTCGGGAATTGCCAAGCAGATCTTTGTTCATATACAACTGCAATAAAAATACTGTCAGAATACAAGAAGTGAAACAAAATATAGCAAATGAGCAATAATTCAGTAGTACATACATCTAGAACTCTAGTATAGTAGTACATCTAGTATATACCTCTAGAACTATCATGGATGTTTTTCATAAACCTATGATAAAATTAACAGATTAAACTAAAGTGATGAAATGTTGATTAACAGCTGTCAGTACAGTTTCCAGTATCAGCGAAATACTTCAATGTTAAAATGCTTTACAGACTACATACACAGGCTTTAGATATATGCATCAGATGAGCTGGACACAAGTTACTTGACACGACCAAGACAGAAAATACACAGAAGTATTGTAGCCCAGAACATGCATATAAAACAACAGAAGAGCCGGGGATATAAAATGTCTCAGCAATTTGATCTTTGAATTGTCTTCACCAATAGAATCTCAGATTTTTCAGATAGCTTTATAAACAGTACATAGTACAGTGTGTTATCTTCCTCTCTCAATTTGCTTAGTACACATATACATTCAGCATGTAAAGCTGAATTTCTTCCTTCACCATCACGGCCGCAGTCAACTTCCTGAATTCCCACCAACAAAATGCAGCTCATGGACAGTTGTAATCATAATGTTCGATTCCTCCAAGATTAAATTAAAATCTGTTTTATTAGCTCAAATGATTACGGCAACTTCCTTACCCTTTTCATGAAAAAGAAGTAATTTCCCTAACAAATATACTATCCATAATAGAACAGTAGATAATTAAGAAAGAGATGACTCAAACAGGATAACACTGTTGATTTGACTAGTGGAAACTCTGGAACTAGAAACAACTCACAACTCTTTCCTTCACTGCCTGTAGGCAACAAAATCATGTTTATTTTGAGCAATTCAGACTCAAAATTTTCAAACATACTAGTCCAGAGTAAACAAGCTTGCAGTCCCAAGATCACCATGCGAAGAGATTCAACTCTTTACAAACCAAAGTCCAGTGTGAGCTTGCGCTCAGCTCTACCAAAACTAAACTGTTATGAGAGGATACTCTCATGGCTGTAAGCCACAAAAGGTAGGAAAACCAGCAGAACTGCTGAGACATTTTACTTCATTCAAGAGAAAAACATTGACTCAAGAAGACATAAAATCTGAAAAAAAAGTGGAGTTGGAATACATTGACTCAGCAAGATCAAGAACCGAGCCACTCCAAGGATCAGAGGCGGCTGATATTTTCCTACCTTACACCTTCCAGACTAGCAGGGACTCACTGAGCTGGTAAGCACATTAATCCTCAGTAAAGAGCCTAACAGGCTAGGCTTTCTGCACAAGCCAAAAAATAATTGCTGTGTATCTCCTGCTTGAAGAACCTCTGTTTATGCTAGAAGATGCCAAACACTTACCCATGGCTAGTTTACAGAGAAAGACTATTTCTTGAAAATTAATGCTGTGTCAAAAGGTCACATCTTTGCAGCCATTGTCATGTATGGAAGTTAGTATTAGAGTTGGAAGTTCTTTCCAACCCTAAAGTAAAGATGCTACAAAATCAAGCACTCTGACTACGAAATGGAAGTTTAATTCCCTCCACTATAAACATTACGTTACCTTCAGTCATCAGCATTTTGGATTCCAGATAGAAGGGATGGGAGTAAAAAATAAAGAGCACAAACCACGGTATTTAGGATGGCTGTCAAAGCTTAATGTAGCTTTCCTGCTTGAGGATTTCTTAAGTTTTACAGAGGCTTTTCTTTACTCTTGCTTCTCAGAGGTTAATCATAGAATCGTTTAGGTTGGAAAAGACCTATAAGATCATCTAGTCCAACCATTGATCCTACTCTACCAGGTCTGCCATTAAACCATGTCTCTAAGCATCACATCTACATGACCTTTAAACACATCTAGGGATGGTGACTCGACCACCTCCCTGGGCAGCCTGTTCCGATGTTTGATAACTCTTTCCGTGAAAAATTTTCCTAATGTCCAGCCTAAGCCTCCCCTGGCACAACTTGAACCCATTTCCCTTGTCCTATCACTAGTTACTTGGGAGCAGTCATTCTTAACAGTTTAAAAGAAGATGAGGCAGTACCAGCCACCTGTCACCGCAATGTGTTTCGGGACCACACCTAGCCTTTGTGGGAGATAGGCTGGGGCAAAGGATACCCGTGATCTGAAAAACAGTAGGGCATAAAGGAACATAAGAAAAACTTCTGGGTTACACTTCCACCCAGCTCCTCCTATCCTTTCTTCCTCTCCCAGCTTTCCCATCTCCACACAGCAGAGAGGATGGTGATGCTGTTTTAGAGGTCTTCTGACTACACAACCATTGAATAGCACTTGCCACTTTCACAGCCCTCTTTTACTTCAACTATTGAGCACTGAACTGAAACAGTAGGGTCAAATTGCTAAAAATACGTGATGGATTCTATAGAAAGCAGAGGTAGAACAGAAACTGAGAGTAAAATATAAACCCAAAAACCATCTGCCACAAAAATTATTGAACAGTTTGATGTAAATATAAGGCTTTCTAAATCTCAAAAGGCATTCTATTTCAAGCATTACTGAAACCATCTGAAAGCTGGTGAGACAAGGTTATGGCTGATGTAGTTTAAGGGATTTTTTATGGCAACTTGGAATAACTCTTTACAGTCTGCAAAGGCTCCAGAATTTTTCCTTATTAATGGAAGCCAGATAGAAAAAATGAATTTGTTAAGTATCAAATTTAAGGAATATTTTAATTTCTATATGCTTCCACATATTTTCTAGTTACTAGAACACTAGACAATATAACATAGTTTGCTTTTTTCCTAAAAATCCATACTATGACCCCATGAAGGTTCAAAACAAACTTGCTAGGGAACCACAGAACACCAAGTAATTATGACTTAAAAATTATACACACCACTTTGGAGTTTGGGCTGGTTGTTGGTTTGTTTATTTGTTACTGTATGAAAGGAAGCTCCATAGATATTTCCTTGGGTTTTTTCCTTTTAAACTCAAAAGGCACTTTACATTTTCCCAGGATCACCACCAGCACATTCTGGAGTATGAAAAATTGTGAATAAAATTACATATCTTAATGGACTAAATCGCAATCTTGTGCAACGGATTGATCAGGTGACTTGTATCAGTATCAGAACCTCCCAGACCAAGTAAAGGTGGCACTTTCTTTGCATTGCCTTAGGTTCCTCCTGCAAGTGTTCCTGCAGGTCACATTACCACTTGAAGTGTCACATATTTCATTGAGCATAATGATTCAGGCATCTTGCCAAATTGACACGAATATGTCAAGCCTCATTTTTCTTTGTAATAGCAGTAGACTAGATGATCTAGTCCCACTGTAGTGCGACGGCCAGATGCTATTCTGAGAAAATTATGTCTAAAGAGGGGAGAGGGGGTGTCAAGAAAACCACTCTGCATAAACTGCAATAACATATCCATCTGAATAAAATTAGTGCTCAAGCGATTTATAGAAACTAAAATAAATATATAAAAAAACTACATATCTATAAAAACCTGAGCAAACCAAGCACCTGGGGTTCACCTGTAGCGTTAGTAACACAATCTTAAGAATTCTGTTGTCTCAAACACACACAGGAACAAAGTCATCATTAGGCATTTCACTTTAAGTCAATAAACTGTTCCCATCGCCTACTCTGGCCAGCAAGCAGCTATCAAATGTTGCAATGCCAACACAGGACCAGGTGAAATCCAGCCAGAAAGATTCCAAGTTCTCTTCCATCACTGTGGTTTTTTTGTTGTTGTTCTTCACATCAAGAAATACCAAGAATGATGGAGGGTTTTTTATTTGGTTTTGGATCAGGATTTTTTTTGGTTTGATGTTTGGTTTTGTGTTTGGTTTTGGTTTTTTTTTTAAAAAAAAAAAAAAAACAAACCAAAAAACCCAAAACAAAACAAAAAAACCCAAACAACCTTCCTTTGCTTACCAGTACAACTTTGAATGATTCCCAATCATTCTGTTCACCAATACCACTACAGAAAAAAGCTCCAACAAGTTTATAACTGAAGTGTTTTGTAAGAACTGCCAGTAGAATATCAGTTATCTCATTAACCATTTGTTTTAAAATTTCACATGTACTATTGAAATGACAGCAGTGACAACTGATTATCCACTTCACAGAGCAGTTTATAGATATCACATATATAGATACCTTGGTATCCTTCCATAAGCATCAGTCCCTCAAGATGAAAAAGTTCCCAAACAAAATACAAAACTGCCCCAAAAAAATTCTAAGTTATCAGGGTGACAGGTATTGCAATGCACGTAAGTTCCCTTCCACCATCTGGAATGTGAATTAGTAATTCATTTCACATACAAATAGGCAAAATATTCATACTGTATGAACTTTTCACCACACTGATGTGGACCAGTTTAACAAGTGTATCAGTTTGTAGCTCCAACTTGACTGATTTTAAGTACCTAAATCAGTATTTTTAACAGTTCAGATTAACAACAACTGGTTAAAATGGAGTAATGTCCTAGATACAGTAATAAAATTGAAGTTAAAAACTGTTTAATTCTTAGCAGTATTTCTCATTTGTTTTTTCCTACTTAGTGGAAAAATGGCTTTTTCAGAAACCCATTGATATTTGAATTGCTGTGGATTCCACTGTCTCTAGAAGGTGGAATTAGCTGCAAAAAATAGAAATTTGAATTTCTTGTATGAAACATTCCCTTTATAACATCAGAACTCCATGATGCAGAAGAGCCCACTTACCCCTCTGCACCATTTTCTTCTCCAGAACACCATGCATTGCAAGTCAGAATTCAATACATGCGTTACTTAATAATTTGGAGAACACTTCCACTCAAATAGAAACCAGTGACAGCAGAACAGATGCCTTTAGGAATCTAAGGATGTGTGATTACAGCACTGGGAAAACAGCCACACACTTGCATCATCTGCAATTATTAAGTTTAGAATTAAACAGTCTTCACTGTTTCCAAGATAAACCTGATTAACAAGAGATTTAAAAAGTCACTAGAAACATGGTTTTTAGTCAAAATAGTTCACACTATTATTTTTTCAGGACCAAATTTTCTCTTTCTCGGGGGGGGTGGGGGGGGGGTGGGGGGGGAATATTCTATCTTATCCAGGAAAATAATTCCTCTCTTCTCTGAGAAGCGTCTTTCCCACTACTTTTGTGATCTCAAACAAGCCCAGAGAGTGACAGGTGTTTTTTCAAGTTTTGTTTTTAAAGCATAGAGCAAATGTGATTTCATAAAGTAACACAAACAAGCAGAAACTTTGTAGTCTTACAAACTCATAGTACATAGACTTTCCAATATACTGCAGAAAGGATGTAAGTTTTCTGGAGCAAAAGCAGATCCTCTAACTTGCACAGGGAAAATAGTAAATAGCACTCAAAAGGTAATAAATTTGCAAAGATAGCAACATATCCAAAAAAACCTGCTGAGGAAACAGCACATGCTATAAGCTATTCTTACTAGCTAACAAGCCTAAACCAGGAGTCCAACTGAACCCACTGTGTTCAGCGTAAGTTTACTTAGCCGGCAGGACATTCAGAGCAAGAAAATGGCAGATGTGATCTTCCCCTTCCCACTACAGGATTTAAGGGCTCTGCCACTCCCACAGACAAGACCTTTTTCTTACCCTTTGTGAGCGCATTCAGTTTGATCCAATAGAAAGTAAAACGGATTAGTTTGATTTACCACTGACAGTCACTTGCTCATAAGTGGCCTGACTGTACACTTCAGCAGTTGAAACATGTCAGCAGCTGCTCCCAGAGAAAAATGATAACAAATTACTGAGAGGGAGAAGCTACCTATGCAGCTTGCCTGTGCAAACTTCAGATGCCTTGCTGGCCTACAAACAGTGCTAAACCTCATCCGAGATGAATGTCATCTTGCAAGAGTCTTCCAGGTTGCTAACAGCACACATTAAACGTGAAAATTGACATTTCTGCATGCTAGTGTTAATAGATACAAAGGAATTTCATTTACCAGCTCTTAAATCTTTATACGGCAAGAAGATATTTTCATCACATGCACTCCCTTAAAGATGTAATTTTGTTCACGTCATACCAGTCAGATTACATAATTTTAAGCTCAAATTTTCTCTCTGTCAGCTACATGTCCATTGTAAGCCTCAATGGCAGCACTACGGCAAGGAGTTGGGAAAGCATTTACAAAATCCTCTAGGGGTTTAAGAGGTGACTAACAAGTAAGAAAGCACATAAAACATTAATGAAACTAATGCCGAATAACATATGCATGGTACTTCAGTTCATGGGTTTGCATTGTAAGAACGCTCAAAAAACCAAAGGCAGCAAGATGGAATCATAAATGTGATTCAATGTCTGTGCAAATAAATCCTGTAAGGAGCAGAACTAACATAGCCCAGTATTTCATAGAATCACCTAGGTTGGAAGAGACCCTTAAGATCATCAAGGTCAACCGTTAACCTGCCACTGCCAAGTCCACCACTAAACCATGTCCCTAAGCACCACGTCTACCCATCTGTTAAATACCTCCAGGGATGGTAACTCCACCACTTCCCTGGGCAGCGTGTTCTAATGCTTGACAACCCTTTCAGTGAAGAAATTTTTCCTAATATCCAGTCTAAACCTCCCCTGGTGCAACTTGAGGCCATTTCCACTCGTCCTATCGCTTGTTACTTGGGAAGAGAGACTGACACCCACCTCGCTACAGCCTCCTTTCAGGTAGTTGTAGAGAGCAGAAAGATCTCCCCTCAGCCTCCTTTCCTCCAGACTAAACAACCCCAGCACACTCAGCTGCTCCTCATACATCAGTGTCCTTTACCTTTCTGTCCTAATGCTTCCTATCACCTCAGTAACACATCCCATTGCTACTGGCATCCCATAAAACCTGGCTCTTTCCTACCACAGCATTAATTTCCAACCATACTTCTCCAGCAACTGGCGAAGAACCAAGGGCAGGTATCGTGGCTGGTTCAGAGTTACACTTGTGCAGACTGACTAGCAGCAGACCAAGTATCACAGATGACTCTTGGGCTCACAGTTGTAATTCTTCCTTCAACACTGTCCCTAATTAAGATCTTTCTTTCACCCAGCAACGAGATATGGACGAGATGCAGAAACATACTTATTTTGACAGGTCACCCTTTGCTGCTGACAGATTGTTATGGAGGAGAAAGGGGGAATAGAGAACAGAACAGGGTCAGCAAGCGCTACAGGTGAATATATGGCACAGCCACACAAACTTTGTTTGCTTAGGAGACAACCCTAAAGATACCTTTAAAGAGCAGTCTCTAGCTTAGAAAAGAAGGTTAATAAATAACCTATAGCATATCTTCTCAACCTTTTTTTTTTTTTTTTTTTAATTTTAGAAACACCAGTATACCTAGTTGGGTACTCAAAAAACAAGAGTGGAAGTTACCAGGGAAAGCACTCTCCCTTATTTTTTGAGATCTTCAAATACTAAATACTACAGATAATACAGAACGTCCAGATCTTTGAGTGAATGGATGAAGCTACACAATTTTCTCTGCACAGGACAACTGATCAGACAACAGAAAGCAAAAGGAATCAAAAGCCTACAAATTTTATGAGCAAACATATAAAGAGAACTTAGCAGTTCTCAAAGCTTTTCCCAATATGCCCCCCCCCGTGAATAAGCGTATTTGCTCTCAACACAATAAGATAATAAAGTAAAACCTATTTGTTGAATCTGAAGATAAATAGCACAAGTCATATTGATCAAGTTAGAGGTAAATAACCCCATTGCAAAAGCAGGTACTCTGAAAAAGTTACAATCATAGAGGACATTTAGAACCCTCAGAATTTTTATTTCCAGGTTTGGAGCAGGAGGGGAAAGGTACTTATTCTTCCTCTTTCCTGGCCTTACTACCTTTATTTAGCCTGTTGAACACTTCTCTCCCCACAAACAGTCAACCTGCAACACAACTCTGAATTTTAGTAATAAAGTGACAATCTAGTTACTGAATTAAGATAGATGATAGCACTCACTTGAGCCTGCAAGTGGAAATGAAGAGAAAAGAACAAATCCCACAAGCTATATCCAAACCCATGCCCTCAAGTTCCCACTTTGTTAGCCTGAATAACTACTGTGAGAACCAGCTGCCTACCCATCAGACCAGACTTTTCTCAACATTGAGAGGTGCAATAATGGAAGTGCGGGATGGTGGAATAAAAGCACTGAACACGTTTTGGACTTTATAGGTTTCTTAGGGAAGGACATAAGATAAGAAAGGCATTACAAAATTTTTTCCTCTTTGCCCATATCCAGTCTCAGTTCAACTGTCACGAAAACATGTACACGTACAACTCGTCATCACCAAACTTTTAATTAGTTTTATATACATTTGTTGTAAGTAAGCAAACACCCATAACTCAGAACTAGCTGAGTAGGATTGAGATGTTTGTATTTACTACAGGAAACAGAGGATCAGAAGACAGGAGAACTCTTTAGTGCAATATGCCCACAACTAGCCATGCTGCTTACTATTGCCTACACTGCTACCATCATCAAGCAACCCACATTTATGTTAAAGTTCTTTTGAGATTTTAATCTACAAAACTCCGAATGAATCAAAGTGCTACTGCCTCCCACCCACTAGCTGGCCTAAATCCAGCCAGCAGACTTTCTGCAGTTTTCCCACGCCTGATTGTTTTCCAGAATGTAGACAAAGTGTAGATCATGCAGAAAACCAACAAGTTAAAGTTCTTGGGTTTTGTTATGGTATTTTTTGGTTTTGGGTTTTTTTGTTTGTTTTGGTTTTTGTTTTGGTTTTTTTTAACTGGAAAGGATAAGAACTGGAGAACACCATCTCTTGACTCCTCTCTTTCATAGTACAGGAAATACTTTGACAGCAAGACAGATAACTTGAAGAAAGCAGCACTCCACATATGATGTAGGCTGTTCAGCAGATGGGGGGGGGAGGAGGGAAGACATCTAAACAGATGGTCTAGAATTTGCATTTTGTAATTCGAAGATGAAAGCATTTCTCAGCCTATACCATAATGCACTAATTTCAGCAGAACCTTAGAAATAATACAAGAGGGTACCTCTCCTACAGTCCCGTACAACTTCAGGAGAAATTAAAATTGAGTTTAAGGGTACGATGTGGCGGCTCAAGAAGAAATCAAGATAAATCAAACTCCCATAAATCTTAAAGTACCAGCATCTTTTCTTAAGTCTTTTCTCAAAATAGAGTCCAGAATAGAGAATGACATGTCCCTCCAAGTGAGAAAAGTCTCCAGCTAAAGATGGGCAGTGCTCTTGCAATAGCTCTAACTGTTGAAGACTTACACCAGACAGTTAAGAATTCTTTCCCCTAGACACATGAGATGTTTCTGAACCCTGACTTGGAACGTACGATTCCTGCCCTCCTCAGCTCCATAGGTGTCACCATGAGGACCTGTGTCTCCTGTGTGGCACACCCTAAAAATCCCTTGCCTCTAGAACAAGCACCTCAGCTTAAACTCAGTGCCCACATTTCAGAGAGACTGTGGAATCTACTCTGAAGACAGGCTCAATTTCATGCAACAAAAAATATGGACAGAGTAGGAGTTGGGGCCCAGACACTGCAGTGGCTCCTTATTTTTCAGGGGAAAAAAGAGGTTCTCTGAATCACAACAGCAAATACTCTTAATTGCACTAATGAGCTGTGCCTCAAGTAAAGGTGGAAAAGGAAGAGCAAAGAGGTTTATGCACTTTTATACTTGATGGCATCGCAGAGGATGACAGGAGACACTGATCCCACTGAGTAACAGAGGTTAAATTATCTCCTCTGCCTACTTCTACTATGGCTAATTAAGTCATATAGACCAGAGAAGATAAAGGTATTCAAAAGCAGCATACTAAGCCTTTCATGTTTCTTTAAAAAAAAAAAATTGCAGGATTTAAAAGAAGAAATTAAGACTGAAAGCCCTTCAGAATCATTTTTGTTACTTTCACCTCCTAAGAGTAGAGGCAGCAGCTGCTAGTTCCATAGACACAACCATATATTGAGCAACAGAAGAAAGAGCACTCTTAGACTATTGCCATACAGCTGCTGACCCACAACTGGTCATATCAGACTGCTGAGCGTTTATCTTTGCATAACACAGAAGTCAATATTCCTTAGCTTCACAGAAACAAAGTCAAAGGCATGATTTACACTGACCTAATACCTACTCACACGCAGGGGCCAAAGCAGTTGAAGTGGTCAGTTGTACTATCAGTGCCCGCTATCAGTCTGATGACACGAGGGTTTGTGTTTTTTTTTAAGCACAGGCAGGAATTATGACTGAAGTAATACACAGGAATTTAGCAGCTGAAGATACAGCTCTGCAAATTCTGAAGGACTGAATTGTTGGCACAACAGTAGTCCAAGTGCTGTTACAAAGTGGCTTTGCAGCTTTGAGCTCATAAAATTACATTATTCTTTGACTCTAAGATTAATGTACTTTTATCACAGAAATAATCCTAACTTTTGTCAAGTAATACAAGGAGCAGCTGCTTGACATATCATTAAAGAAACAAGTCTGCTCAATTTTCACCTTACATCTTATTTTTTAAAAAAATCTGATAAATCGGGGAGATTATAGGGCATCTGCATTCTCACTCATTTACATTAGATCCCAAGAAACCACAAGAAAGTTTTGCTTTGGTTCCAAAGCTACCTTTCAGATAGCTGGTACTGAAGTTAGCTGGAAAGTAACTTGGTAGTGAGAAACACCTGAAGTGTTCTTCTGTTGCAGGGGAGATGCAGAAGTTTGGGAGAAGTGACAGTTATCTAAAACCGTGTAACAAATTCTGAGTGACGCACAAGTTTGTTTGGCAAGATGTGTCTTCAAAACTGTGCTGCTCTGGTTCCAGAATCTCTGCAATCTCCTATTTGAAATGGAGAGAAATTCATCTTTGGGAAATGAAATCAATTTTTAGAAAGCATGGGTATGCACATATCTTCACAAGTCCCGAACTTGTCTTTTCCACTCTCCCTCCTCCCAGAGGCAAAATTTTGTGGTACACCTTTCCAACGTTACTAATCCATTCCTCATGCATTATCCTCAATTCATCTTCATGTGCAAGTGCACATGAAGAACTTACCCATGAAATGAACAGTTAAAAATGAGTGTTAACTTGCACTACAGCCCATCCATTTCCCAAAATAAAAATTGCGGTTTTATTCCAGATTTTAACCATCTTCTTACAAAAAAGTTGTTTTTCTTTGGATGATATGCAAGGACACTGTAATTCTTGAAAAAATACTTAAGACCATCAGGAAGGGAGTGGTGTTTCCCCACCTTTTTCTGCCTGGAAGGGGAGAGGGGAAGAGGGGCAGGTGCAGAAAAAAACCCAGGTTAATGGAAGATGTAAAGTTAATGCCGCCAAGGGGTAACCACTGTAACAATAAAAAACATTCAAGAATGTCAAGGGGGGCCAAGGGAAGAGGTGGGAAAGCAATGCGAGGAATACAGAGAAGGTCCAGTGAGAACCATTGTTTGTACACCCAACACTAAAGCATGGCTGCATGACAACCCTCTACCTACATCATTGTTATATTTTCCTAGAAGACAGAAAGATGAATATCCTCCAATACCCTACAAAACTCAAAATTTAAGAGGGGAAAATGAGAATTAAAATATTACAGCCTATACACCAAGGAAGCAGCGTAATAAGAATATGTGGATTTTATCATTTGACAGAGGTCAATACCAGCATTCACAGAAGAAATACTTTCCTTTAGCCACTAAATCAACATACCTGTCATTTCATGATCAAGTGTATACTTCATATGAAGGACCTGTGACCCAATTTCTTCTGAAGTCCTACAGTTCTTGGAAATACAGCTTGTCAATCCATCATCACACTTGACATAGACCACATCCACCTTTGTATAAACAGTAGGTTAATTTCTCTTGATCTTTTGTACTGTAACTCCTCAGTGCCATCCAAAAAAACCACTTAAAGAATAGCTGACACTTGACTTTGCTCCTTGATAGAAAGCTGAACAAACGTAACCATCCCAAACTGAGATAACAAGTAATCTAGAATTCACTACTGAAGACCCTATACTTTCTCAAAATACCATATGTCAATGTCCCTGCAATCCAAGAGCAGGAACTCAGCAATGAAAATGGCAACAGGTGTTTTCCTTTGTGGAAAACAGTCACCACATCAGCTCCAAGCTAGCCAATAGCCTGTTGATAGGACCATGTGGCAATAAGCCAAAAAAGTTGCTCCAAAAGTAAAGCACATAACCTTGCTTCGCAATGCATATGGTGGCATTCACATAAGTGTCTTACAAGCAGGTTAAGCAGGCAGGTTTTTTTAGTAGTTAAGACATGTTTGGAGTAATCAAGTGGTTTGCAGGGCTAAAATATCTATTCTTGCTCAAATAACAACTCAGAAGGCAGCCACAAAAACCTGCACATTACAGGGACAATTTTGAATGGGGGGGGTGGGGGGGCAGGGGGAGGTACACACAAGTCATAGCTTATGGAGGAACCATAGGAGAGTTAACTGATGACAGGATAACCACTTCGTTTAAGAACAGATCCCAAACAAGCAAAACGCATTTAGCTCGGACAGTTATAAGTTACTGCTTATCTACACATGACAGGCAAAAATAGTACGTACTTCATTACTAAAGCTGTAGCCTCAGTAATTGCACTTAAAGAGGAAACCTGAAAAGGACCCACAGAAGTAGGTCAATCAAGAGCATCACTCCAGAACTATCAGTATCAACAAACTCCTTTTTCTACGGCCCATCTACCGGGCAACACAAGGTACAACAGTCACAGCTGGAGCTTTGAAAATTTCTGAACACTTCTTTTTGTTTCATTTGTCTTCTATTTTAGGATCTGATTTTGACTGGATGTACTACAGTGACTGGGGAAGCTAAGAAGTAAGATAAAAAAAAAAAGAGACAGTGACAGATGAGAACTTCAAAGGCATGTTAGAGTGTCTAAGCCTATGTTTTGTGCAACATTTAACTGCAACAGCAATTAACATGATAGACGAAAGAAGTCCTTGTTATATATTAAGCATCCATGCCCTTTCAGTTAGGGAGAAAGGGCTCATGATAGGTGCCCCAAAACAGCCAACAGCAAAGATGCCTTAAGGAAAAATACCATAGTATTCAAGTAGTCTTTATAACTCATAACGGATGAATAAAAAGGGGCAATTATACTCTCTCCTTTTAATCTAGCACAAATAACCTTTAAATAATTCTTGTATCATGTCAATACGATATATTTTAAACTGTTCTCAAAGGAACACTATCAGCACAAATAACCTTTCTTTACATTTCACTGTATTACTAATTTGAGTATGGAAGAGCATATATGTTATCACCCATCATCAGCACATTTTGCACATCTTTGACAGTCAATAGATCAGTCAGCTTCACTATGATCGATGCACTATGGCAGCATTTAAGCAATTAAAGTAAGTTAGCAAACATACTGTATAACCCTCATTTAAGTTTTTTAATCTCAATTTTGAAGGCTTCACATGACCCACTCTTGAACATTTAGAGGCTTGCACTGCACACAGCTTTAGGTGGCCCCAAAAAGCTATAAACAGCATGACATTTACCCTTATTACTCTTAAATGCTATTTTATCTCCAGTTTCTTTACACTGGCAAACACAATTAAGGAAATGCAGCCACTGGCACCTCCAACTGCCTGGAATAACATTACAATAAGTGATTTTAAGGGCCAGGAAAGGCGATTATTCCATATACACTAGTTCTGTGTCCTGCACATCGTAGGCTGACAGCCTCTGGGTCACGGCACGAAGTCTTCATCAGATCAAAGTTCTTGCTATGCAATTCAGCAACAAGCAGCTGTTTTGAGCGAGCACATAAAAGCTACAGAAAAGATGCAGCAGTTTTTCAGTCACTTATAGTCTCCACAAAGGCCGTAACTTTACCCCCTTTTTTTTCCACGACTGACCCAGGGAATTAGCTAGGGAGAGAAAAATAAGTCAGTCCCTGGAGGAGAGGTCGTATTTATCTTAGAGGTCCCTTACAACCTAGACGATTCTATGATGATTCCGTATTTATCCTCCCAGCCCTCGCTAGCCAGAAGGCTAAACTCACACTGGAAAAGAAAACATGGAGACACAGCTACGTTATGGCAGCTGGAGGACACACGGCGAGCGCTCAGAAGTTGATACACGTTGGGAAGACACGAGGATGTCGGGGAGAGGAGCGACAGCAGTACCGGGAAGGACCCGCTTTAATGGACCTCTCCCTTTCACCCGGTCCTGCTCCCTTACCGGCGAGCAAGGCGCCTACCTGTGCCGGTGCTCGTCGTGCCCTTGCCCGTGGATGAGGAAGCCGCCGAGGTTTTTGCCCCCTTTGCTGGTGTCCACATGAGGAATGAGCACATCCTCCAAGCCCAGGTCAAAGCGCTTGTGCTTCGAGGAGTCGGGGAGGAAGAAGAACGCCCCGAAGCACAGGGTGATGAAGGCACTAAGAATAAGGAGCAGGATAAATTTTTCGGAGAGTCTCAAGGTAGCCCTGTGGTGGGGGAAGGCGGAGGCCCCCAGGTTCAGGGGGGGCAGCCTCCGCCCGGAGAGCGGCAGCAGGGCGGGAGTGGTCATCCTGCCGCTAGCGACCACCCCGCGGGGCACGGCTCATCCCCTCAGCCCCTGCGGAAGGCGGCGCGGGCCCGGCTCGGCTCGGCCGCCTCCCGGCCCGCCGCGGGGGCTGGGGGCGGCTTCACCATCCTCCCCGCGGGCGCCGGGCCGCGTCCCCCCTCGCCCGCCGAACCACCGCGCGGGGGAAGGC
>VFFE01005660.1:771818-911396 GCA_008921705.1 Burhinus oedicnemus
CCCCCCTCCCTCGCCCCGGGGCCAGCAGGGCCCGAGCGGGCGGCTCCGGTCAGCGGCGCTCCCTCAGCTCCGCGGCCGCTCGGCTGCGGGACGCCGCCGGCAGCGGCGAGCGGCAGCGGGCTGCTGGGGGTCCGGCCTGACGCGCGGCGTCCCTCCGCCCGCGTCCCCTTGCCCGGGCCGGGCGGAGGCTCATCCCCGCCGCGCCGCCCCGCTGCGAACGGCGTCGGGAACGGCCACCGCAATTCCACTCCGGACCCTCTCCCCGCCCCCACGGCGCCTGCGCGGCGGCGGCGGGCTGCGCAGGCGCGCTGGGGAAAGCGAGGTCTGGAGGAAGCCGCCGCCAAGAGAGCCCCGCCCCTTCGGCGAGAGGGGCGGGGCGAGGGGCGGGGCTTGCCCGCGCCGGTCCCGGCGGCAGGGGGCGGTCCGGCCGGAGTGCGCGGGCGGGCGGGGCGGGGCCGGGCCGGTCGGCGCCGCCGCGGCTGCGGCCTCTCTGGCTGCTCGGCGTTGCCCTCCCCCGCCCTGCCCCGCGGGAAGCGGCGTCTCGCCGCACCGCTGCGGCAGCGCCGGTGTCGCTCTTGACCGCGCTTGTCAGCCGGGGCGGCGGCGGCGGGGAGGGTGGAAGGTGGAAGCAAAAGCCGAGGTGGTTTTTTTTTTTTGGACAACGTGGCACGGCGTGGGGCTGCGTGGTCGTCCTGGGGACCTCGTAAAATAGGGCCTGCCCCCACGGAAGGAGTAACAGGTGTCCCTGGCACGACGGGCACGTCCCTGGGGAGCGGCGCCGAGACGTGGTGCGAGCGCACGTGTAACACGTACTGGTGCCCTACGGGGGCGCCCGCCCGTGCGTCCCCCCCGTGGGGTGGGTTTGGGTTGTCGTAGGGGATCCGGGTAGCAGAGTGCCACTGCCCGGGGCCGCTGTCCTGGGACAGCCGGGGCTGGGAATCCGCAGGGAATAGTGCCGCAGGCCCGGCGACTTCAGCCGTTCGAGGTGCCCAGCTGCCCGAGCCCGTGGGAACGTTGAGGCAGGAGTGCTGTGAGAAGGCGGATGGATGGAAGTGACGGGCAGAAAACGTATCTGAATTACCCTTCACAAACATTAAACGTGGGGGTTTTATCCCGCTCGGTCATGGTCTGCTGCCTGCACGCGCGCACCCGGGAAAGTTCCCCAGTCTGTAAGGGGTGTCATGCAAAGGCAAAAGGAGAAGTCAAGTGCAGGCCTGGGCAAGGTGGCTGCAGGAACCAGATTCAGAGGAGTTAAAAGAACAAAAGCAGGTCCGTAAGTCTGGGAGACGAGTTGCACCTCCAGCTCTTTTCAAAGTAGGATGTTTTTCACTTTCTAAAGATTTCACAACAGCCTCGAGTAATCCCAGATTACGGAGAGCGGAGTGTGTTTAGTGAACCTGGCAGACGAGGCTGAATCCCAGCCAAGGAAACATAAAGGAAGGAGAGAGGACAGGTCGGTTCAGCCTGCTGAAGTAAGTTAGCTGGGCTGGAGAGGACTTCCAAGGTGGAAGGCAGTGTCCCCAGACTGTGATAGGAGTGACAGGATGAGAACTGAAGGGAAGCAGCAAGCAACCCCCCAGCCCAGCTCCAGAAGGGTGAGGAATCCAGTTTACAGGTGTAAATACACAAAGAAAATGGGAGAGAAAGCGTTGAGGCATGTGTCCTGCAGGCAGACAGAGCAGGCACGGAGCCAGCAGTGGCTTCCACAGCCACTAATGCAGCCAGTGCCCATGAGTGGGGTGCCCTTGATCCCAGTCACAGCAGCTACTAGTATCTGAACAGAGCAGATTTGATAACAGTAATACCAGGCATTTAGGTCTGTTATCAGTCTTATACTTTGCTTTAAATGTTTTGAATCTTTGGGGAATTATGCTGGCCTGTGAAATAAACATCCCAAGTCCAGCTGGACATGCTGAATTAAAGAAGGTTAGTGCTCAGCTTCTGGTCTGAGTGTGGTGTACTATGGAAATTAAGCCCTCAAGAGAGTTTAAGTTGGGAGGATTCCAGGGAAGAAAAACAGCTGAGCCAATAAAAAAACTCTGATGGTAAATGTAGTGACACAGGTGTGGGTAGATCAAAAAAATCCAGATTAATAAATGCTTAGGGTCATTCAGGTTATCTGAACTTAGGTGATCAAGGCAAAGGAGACCATCTTCTACATGAGACTAACTCTTCCACTCTGATCACTCCCTGTGTCCTCACATCCAAGCTATGAATCGCACCTTGCTGTATCTTTTTGCTTAACATATCAGAGACAATTCCCATCTGTCCACCCAGCTAAACTCTTCCGTCAACTTATATTTTTGCTGCTTCTCTGTTTTTTACAAAGAGGACCCACGACAATGCTATGCAGCATACAGCTGGCCCCTGCTCACTAGTTTTGCACTAGTGAAAAACAGAATAAAGTGAGAAGCTCTGCCATGAGGTGATAAAAGCCAAAGACCCAGTGGGGGACAGAGATAGCAAAGAGAGGCCATACATGAAAAGAGCTGCATTATCAATGATACTACAATGCACTCCAACCAGTACAGCAACTAAACCTAACGCTTCATGTTGATACTACAGGATCAACAGGCTTCAACTGGTCTGTTGGCCATTTCAGCTGTCTTCTAGTTTTGATCTGGTAAAGTAAAGTATCTTCAAATGTGTTCAAGTCTTCACTTGTTAAATTGCTTTAAAACACAGTCTGAAAAAAAAGATCAAGCTATGAAGACTTTTATTCTTCAGTCTTTTTGCCCTTTGTTTCGCTCTTCTCTGCTAACTGCTAGTTTTTCTTTAAAAGACTGAGCAGAAGCTTCCAATTTCTTTATAAAATGTTTCTTTGTGTTTAGGTCATTGCAAGGAAGTAACATTTCTGTAGGTTTTGTAGTTTATAATGACCTTTCCAAATTCTAAAGCATCTGTGTCCAAACCATGTTGAAGTTTTGTGTTTCTACAATTTTGTGCTTGTTTTGACTTCCCTACTCTTTACCAAAGTCTAAGAGTAATTTTTCATCCTTTGGTTCTGTCATACTGGGTAATATGCATATCCCTGTAAGTCTGCCAGTGATTTTCCACGCTGCAGTGGTGTTGCTCTGTAGCTGAACAACATTAAATATAGAACTATATTGAATTAGTTGTTTTTGTGAGCCTGTGCTACACTATATAAATTCTGCATCTATTAGTGTTTTCTCAGAGATGCCCAGAACATTCTCAGAAGTGTCTTGGTGCTGAAACCTAAAGGTTTTCCTAAGAACCAGGAATTTCCTGTACTCACTGCCTTGTCTTTGATCAATTACTAATGTAACTGGGAGCTTGAGGTGCAAAAGTGCTTGATCATCAGCACTAAAGTCACTGTACTTCCGCAAGCCAACATTTCTGGAACATGATTAGGCTAGTTCACGTTTTTCAAAGGTAGATAAAGTAAGTGCTGTGGAAGTACAGATCCATATCCACGTATTATTTCTTTCTTCTTGAAATGACCGCAGTGATCCCATCTAGCATCACAATCTGGGCACACGGTCTGCAATCACTATTTGCAAAGTGTCGTCTTCAGTTTTCTGCCAAACACTTTTCAGTCTTTCCTCTGGCCCCCAGGTTCCATGGAAAGTCTGATACAGCTCAAAACAGCATTCACATTTCTTTGAACCCAATGGTGACTGGAGTCCCGTGAGCACATTCTTTGTGAAATCTAGTCTCTAATGCCTCCTGTGAATCTGTCTTCATGTTTCTCATCCTATCCCTCCAATCATTACTTCTTTGGAAGAGACTCTTCACCCACAGCCAAGCTTTGCCACAAGACTGGTCTTTGGCCCATTTCCCTTCTCTCCCTGTGTTGCTGAATGTATGTATACATTTTACTATTATTTCTGTGTGGACGACTCACAAATCAACCTCTCCAATTCAGATCCCATTTTGTTTCAAACAACCCTTACCCTTAGATGTTTATGAGGAAGACTAGCCCTTGCTCATCCTCAACGTGGCTATAGCAGGGTGACTAATAATCTCATTCTCCTACTTCCTTTCTTGATCAAGCTGAAGAACACAATGTTCTCGTAATTCAGACGCAGAACCCATGCACCGTCTTCGGCTCTGAATTCTCCCTACATTCTCACATCCAAGTTCTGAATCACACCTTGTTGATTTTTTTCTGTGTAACGTATCAAAGACATGGACTTTCCCATCCATCACCTCAGCCAAACTGTTCCACCTAGGCATTGCCTTGCTTCCTTGTTTCTAGTTCTTACAAAGGCAGTCTTGCACCTTTCAGGTCCATTCAAAGTGCTTCTGGAAAGATAATTTTGTGTGTGTGACTGCCCTTGTGTCACTTCAAGCTTTGCATCCTCCCAGGCTTTCCTGACATGCCTCCCCCCTCTCGTAGCATTTCTGATTCATGACTAAGACATCAGCTCCTCCTACACCCAGTTGGCCTATAATGTCTGCCTCCAGCACCTATTTATTAACATTTCGAGTACTTCCTTGCTTTCTTCTATGCTTCCTTAAGGCATGAAAAGACTTGCACATCAAAAAGGAATTTGGGAACCATGAAAGAGTATTAGACTATACCAGTAAATCTGCAGCTATGAAAACTGAACTTACTCCTGTCAACTTCTCTATAGAGACACAAAATGGGCATAAATATCAGATTGTAAAATAAAATGTGAGGTCTATGAGTGTGTGTTGGGATAAGCAGTAGCACTGCCGTTCCTTGGTTGAGAAAGTAAAATTAAGCTTTCCAAACACGCTCAGAAACAAGAGTCAGGAGCTGCATGGCTTCAGGACCTTGAGACCAAATAGTTGCCTGTAGTGTGCACTGGGAAGACCGTGCCTAAATTACTGGAGCTTGTTAAACATATGGAAGAGATTGTGTAACAAGTTAAATATATCATCTGCATGGTGGTCTGGATTTGCACATGATGGGACTTGATGACTGAGGTTGTCCCTGGAAATAAAAAACAAGCTGATCATTCAGATGGACACGAATCTCACACATTTGACATTTTACATCCAAGCACAATCTGCTTTAAAAGAAAAAGAGGATTTATGCCCCATTTGTGCAATCCTAAAAATAGAACTGCTAAGACATCTTTACGATAATGGAGATGAGAAATTTCTGAGTAAATAAATTATAGCTTCCCGTTGCCAAAAGTTTATTACAGAAATGAGTCAAGATAAAGATTTTCAACATTATAAAAAACAAGTCAGAGTCCTCTCAGAAACATAATTAAAAAACCTGTCACTCATTGCCACAGGTGTACTGAGATGGACAACACTTAACAGTGGCAGATCAATCAGTGTTTGAAAGGCTCACGTTTTTCTTAAAATTCTAGCCCAGGTCTGGTAACAACTACAGGGGAGCATGAAAATCAGCTTCATATTTTATGGTGAAGTGTTCTTCCATTCTGGAGAGGGCAGATTAAAATTTGGCTAGAAAAGAAAGAGATTCACTTCCTTACAGCTATGTTTTGGAATATCTGCATGTCCCTGTTCCTCTACACAGATCTTCATGCCTGTCTCAATGAGCCTCCCTGCAGGCATACGGGCCTAACTGCACTGATTACTTTGCAGAACTGAGGGTTAGAAATTACAAAGCCACATGCTTTATAATTGCAAACTCACTAACTTATCCCAGTCTCGTTCAACGATCTTCTCCTTCCCAGCAGGGCCCATCTGTCACCATTTCACTAACTCCATGTTTTAATGAGATCCAATTTCACTCTTTGCTTTCAAGTGATTTTATTCTATATCTGTACATTGAAAGAAAAAAAATTACATTTTCTATTAAAAGAAAATCAGTCATAAATATGTAGAAAACAGAAGGGCCCCTGCATATATTGCCATTTGACATTTTATCATTGCATTGTTGGTGGTTCTGCATTATCTTCATTCCATGCTAAAAGAGTAATTAAAAGACATTTCTCTTTAGAAAGAGAAAAAACATGAAAGAAAGATGGACATTCAAATCTAAACTGCCTTAGAACTACAACAAGCTGATAAGCCAGTCCTTTGGAAGCCTAATCTTCAGGTAAAATGTTATCATTTGACTCATGCTACTGCATTAGACTCGGTCCATGGACAGTCAGTGAAGAATTCTGCTGTTAAAGGAGAATATACCACTTGATGTAAAAATAACAGAGCCAGCTCTCACATTAGCAGCTCCCTTCATTAGCCCAGCCACAAGTCTGAAGGGAAGAAAGGCTCTACACAAACAGAAGCTCTCCCAGGCTATACCTACATTACCTTTATACCTGGGATTTCCTAGGCTAGCTCAAGCCTGAGGGTGGAGTTGAAGGCATCAAAGGCAAACTGACCAGACAAAGTAGCTGTCATTTAGCATGGTACGCCGTGGACGTATTATAAGGTTCATGTACCAATGCTCCCTTGTTCCAAATGAACCAAAAAAGCCAGATCACAGGCACCATCATCAGGTACAGTGGGCAAATGCGTGACTTTGTCGTGTGGATGCTTGCTCAGCCAACAAATTCCTGGTGTACTGTTGTCTAGCCTGCATTTATCTAGCTAACTGCAGACTGACGTGTGCAGCGGAAAAAGCTGCATTGCCATGTCCCAAGCATCTGCTTATCCTTGCTACCTTGTGAGGTCATCAGGGTGCCTATCAGGACTGGCAACAGTAAGACAGGGATTTCCCATCCACCTCTGTGCTCGTTGAAAGTCAAGCCAGTGGAACTTTTCCCCATGAAAGATTATATTCATCACCCAAACACAAGGTCTTCTCTTGATTTGTCAGTCTGCCCATTACGCTTTTCAATAATCCTCCCCCTTACTTACCTAATACTTTCTCCCTCTCCCCCATCATTCCTTCCGGGTCATCTAAAGCCACCCAGCCCTCAGGTGGCCACCATTCTTCCTTCCCACAGTCTCCGAGCTGAGTTTATGCTTGGGTCTGTAATTACACGTACCCAGACATCAGGTTAGCACTGCAGGGCTTCCCTGTAGAATCTTCAATAGAAATTTATCCAGAAAAGGCCCTACACTGTGTCTCCAAAGTGGCTCTAGTCAGCAGCTAGGATATGCCTTATGCACCTTCTAATACTCTCCGCACTTCCACTGCATGAGGCTTTCTAGCCACAAATCCCAGTGGATCCCTGCCTGTATTCCAGCTGTGTCGTGTGAGACTGAGTGGCCTCCCACTGCTAGTCTGGGATTTCCCAGATGTAAATAGGTGTGTGTGAGCAGTAGGCCTGAGCTTTTGGAGCATACTGCATTTATTAAGGTATGAATCAAAGTCATACATACACAACGAACCCAGCATTTCCTGGAAATGCTGGTCAGGCTCAACTACCTGAATAGCAGACAGATGGTAATTGAGTCCAATGCATCCTCATGGCGTTAGCTCAATTTGACAGGTATGCAGCAGCTGCCCAAGGTGTGTTTGAAACCATTGTGACTTCCAGACATACAGCTGCCCAGCTGGAACAACTATGGAGGGGACTTGCAGCCACTTGGATCTACTAGATGCGCTTAAAAATTCTCCAGTTCCAGCAAGTTTGAAATTCTGGATACCAAAACAGAGCTGCTCTGGGAAAATCTAGGCAAAAGGTGAGGAAAAAGGGTTTTTTCTGCTGCTGCCTTTATTGGTTGTGGGGACCAGTGTTGCCACTGTTGATGGAAATGCCTACAGAGATTAGACTGGGAACTTCTGCTCTACTATATATATGATTATATACCTTCACCATCATTATACATTCTCTTTCTTTTCCCTTACAGAAACACACACACACGTGTGTGCACATGCTCTGACAATGAAGATCACCAAGCCTTCTCCCCTCAGGAAGAATGAAGCCAGCTTTGTCCCTTCTCTCTCAAGCACGAATAAAAAAATGCTGAACTTACCTGAATATATTCAGAGCTCTACAGCTAGTCCTTTCATGCCTCAGAGAGCCTATCCAGTCTCCCTATAAATGCCGCAATGGAAGTTTATGTTCCATTCACAGTTAAATAACCACTGGCAGGTTATTCTGTTGTACCATTGCTAGATTGTCACACGCTCCTTCATGGATAGAGGCAGAGACTAAAGTCAGGCTGAAAGATAGCAGAATGAGTGCTGTGCTTACTGTTTAAGTTTTTGTTACCTTAAGTTTGCATTTAATAGGATTGGAATGCAATGGAGTCCTTAAAGTGGAAATCACGAGTCCCAGTAAATACAGAAGAAAGAACGAGGCAGATGATGCCCAGTCCTGCACTTGGGTCACAACAACCCCATGCAACACTCCAGGCTTGGGGAAGAGTGGCTGGAAAGCTGCCTGGCAGAAAAGGAGCTGGGGGTGTTGGTCGACAGCCGGCTGAACATGAGCCAGCAGTGCGCCCAAGCATCCTGGCTTGTGTCAGGAATAGTGTGGCCAGCAGGATTAGGGAAGTGATTGTCCCCCTGTACTCAGCACTGGTGAGGCCCCACCTCGAATACTGTGTTCAGTTTTGGGCCCCTCACTACAGCAAAGACATTGAGGTGCTGGAGCATGTCCAGAGAAGGGCAGCAAATCTGGTGAAGGGTCTCAAGCACAAGTCTTATGAGGAGCAGCTGAGGGAACTGGGGTTGTTTAGTCTGGAGAAAAGGAGGCTGAGGAGAGACCTTATCGCTCTCTACAACTATCTGAAAGGAGGCTGTAGCAAGGTGGGGGTTGGTCTCTTCTCCTGAGTAACAAGTGATAATATGAGAGGAAATGGCCTCAAGTTATGCCAGGGGAGGTTTAGATTGGATATTAGGAAAAATTTCTTCACGGAAAGGGTTGTCAAGTATTGGAACAGGCTGCCCAGGGAAGTGGTGGAGTTACCATCCCTGGAGGTATTTAAAAGATGGGTAGACGTGGTGCTTAGGGACATGGTTTAGTGGTGGACTTGGCAGTGGTAGGTTAACGGTTGGACTCGGTGATCTTAAAGGTCTTTTCCAACCTAAATGATTCTATGATTCTAAGATGTTGGATGAAAATTACTAACCTCAGTACGGAAAAGTCACAATAAAAAACAAAGTTCCAAAGTCTCTGTGGTGGCACCACGTAAATAACCTGGCAGCTTTAAAAATTATGAGATGCTGATGAAATCTTGAAAAAGTTCAGATTTAACTAGCACTTTCTGTTGCACATGAAAATCATTAGAGCTAGTAAAGCAGATGATGATTAAAGGAATGGCACTGGGGGGTTTGGGGAGTATTGGTTGCATTTTGTATAGGGAGATAAAGGGGAACATTGTCTTGAAATGCTTATGCAAAGGTAGGAAGAACATTGTGTCCATAGGAAGAAACGCTACCTATTTTGTCAGTAAAAGTTCAGGGAAAAAAGAGGAAGCAGGATTTTTTCCCCCACCCTGAAGAGTTTTGTTGTTTGTTATGGTTTTTTTGTTTTTGTTGTTGTTTTGTTTTGTTTTAAATCAGCACTATTCATTAATGATCAGAAAACTTGTGATTCATTAAAGAAAGGAGTATCTGAAAGACCACTGAATCAAAATCTCAAAGGCCTTTAAAAGGCACAGATTACATGATGTAAAGCAACCTATTTTAAACTATTTCAGTAAAGACTAGGGAAAATAAAATAGCAGAGGGAATAAATGTGCCAAACAATGTCAGCAAAACAGCAGCTGGCAAGTGTAAATAGAAAATGTTCAAATGCCAAGCAAAAGCCCAGCAACCGTAGTCATGAGCCCAACTAGTTCACAAAGGTGTACGCACAAGGCAGGAAAATATTTGGATTAAAGATGGAATGACTGGGAATAAGCTCCTCCTAAGCAGGATAAAGGAAGAATGTGCAATTTCTGAGAATACCTAATAAAAACAGGCACAAATGGTTCATAGTCTAACGTATAAAACAGACAGAACACCATCAGGGAAAGTGAAAGTAGAAATAGAAATAACTGAAATAAAATTATTTGCACATGGAACAAGCTTGAAATATCAAAGAGTAAAATGCCATGCTGGTGGGAGAAATTTCAGGCCTGTGTAACTGTGCAGCATCAATTTAGAGTAAAGGCAAAACGGTGAAATAAGGGTGCAGGGGTATACTCAGGCAACCAACTAGTTTCCGTCAAAGTTTCAGGGGGCGTGCATGTGTTTGGCCTAAACAAGGTGTATGCAACTAGAAAATCGGCTTCCTTAACAAACCTGACCCAGATCTGAGCGAGCCAGTTGCATCACACAGAACTGTACTTGTGGGAAAGAGATGTCTCTCAGAGACAAAAGAATATTTATAGAAGGCCTTAGAGATCACTGTAACTTGCAGATGTTTTATAATACTAAACAATACAATATATCTTCTGATGTGTTTGGTAGATATCGCCTCATGAAACTCTTTCGTAGAGTGCTCTGCAGCCGTGACATTTCTGTGCAGACACAAGGACCTGTCTAGCTATTTCCAGTCCTGGTTTCTAGCTGATGCTTGCTCCTGCTCTGCCTGCTTTTGCGTAGAGGAGCAATTCTGGCAGAAAGCCTGTGGCTAAACTGACACCTTCCCCAACCCATTGTTCTCCTATCATTAGGTCTATCAGCCTCTCAGTTTATCAACTACACTTTTATGTATCCCATGCCCACATTTTCTGCCTCCTTTGTATAATATTTGACTCAATCTGGGTCACACCTACATCTCAGTGTGCAAGGATGTTCCAGAAATTCATTCTTCAGTGACTAAAATGTTCTGGCATCTGTTTTAAATTTGGTTGGACTAATTTATAGCCATTCATTTTTGCTGAAATGCTACTGTTAAACTACCAGCATTATCATTCAGTTTTTTGTGAATTTCTTTTTAGGAAGACTTTGAAATTTAGTTTTGGCTGAATTTTTCTCATGGCAGAGATTTAGAGATTGTTCATGGATATCCCATAATAAATAATGCAAATGTCTCTAACATTTGGTGTAGATCTGTGCCTGGTATAGTTCTGCCTATGCTATTTCACATTTTTTCATGTCTATTTATCTAATTACCAACAGGTAGAAGAACTGTGCTATTTACACTAGACAGAAGGCCTTTAAGTACAGCTTACAGCACTAAACTTCATGTACAGTTGGTGACAGCACATAAATCTTAGATGTTCTCTGTCATCAGCTACACTTCATATCCCTCACATTGAAATGTATTAGGAAACTAATTTGATGCACTTTTTAAACCATTTTAAGGTAGACAGGTACATTATAGTCTTGGCACGGACCCTGGGAAGCAAAGGAATGAAGAGTTAGGACAAGCAACCTACTTCCACCTTACACACCTCTCCCAAAGGCATGTGCATTGTGAACGTAATTAGCAGCTCAGCTTCTCATCTTCAGTTGCCTGGGGGCCTCCACTATCTGTCTCACCAGCCTACTCTGCCTCCGGGACACAGCACCAAATAGCCACACAGACGATCCTTTAGTCCCGCTTCCCTTTTTGTCAGCTCCTTCTTTTCTTAGAAATGTGCTGGCACTGCTGTGCTCTTCACTCCCTGATGCGAGGTATGATTAATGACAGTTCTTAAAAACTACAAATGCCTTTTTTGTCAGCATGGCCAACAACTAGTGTTTCATATGCTAGCAGCTTCATCCGTCTTCAGGCAGGAAACAAATCATGACACATTCCCCACAGGTCAGAATAAATGTTCCACTGCGGGACTTCTTTATCATTACTAAAAGAGAAATGCACCTACGAAGAAAGCACCCAAGATTCATTCTGAAAAATCCTTCAAAAATTCCCTTTAGTCTGCCTTTGCTCAGTGCTCCAGAACGCAAGTTGTGGGAAGAAGAGAAATATGTGCCTACACTGAGCTCTTTTCTGGAAAACAAGAAAAAAGGTTGAAAAGTTGAGATTAAACAAAGGACACATCATCTACAATATAGTTTTATTGAATCAGTAATGCTCATTTTGGTTAGGCTGCATAAGGGTTTAAATTCTAATCCCTTATTTGCAATTACCCATAATTGTCATCTTCTGACAAAAATTTCCCATGCCTGGTTTATCCAGTTGCTGAATTTTTTTCTGTTAAGTTTAAGCAAAAACAGTTTCAGCCTCTTTCATCAGGAAAGCGGGGGGAATTCCTATTTTGTTAAAATCTTATCTCCAAAGCGTCTCAAACTTGAATAATAAATTGAAAAAGAAAAGTTCTGACTTAATTAAGTGACAAGACTGAAAATGTCTTCCTAGATGAATGCAGTCAGGGCATTCGTGCCACAGCCAGTGAGGATTCAAGACAGCTTTCCCACCCAAGAAAAGCCAGCCCATGGTTATCAGAGTCTCTGTCCTGATTTGCACCGAGTTCCCCTGAGCTACTTGTCTGCGAGCATGAACTATCAGCCAAAGTCTTCCAGTCTTTTACTAAGAAGGTGGGCGTTTTCTTTCAAAATCATCTGGGGGAAGCTGTGGTCCATTTTATCTATGGTTTTGAGCTAGAGTTATCACCGTCAGAGTCATAGAATCATAGCATGGTTAGAGTTGGAAGGGACCTTAGAGATCATCTAGTGACAATGTCCCTGCCCCAGGAAGGGACACCTTCCAGTAGCCCAGGTTGCTCAAAGCCCCATCACACCTGGCCTTGAACACTTCCAGGGATGAGGCATCCACAGCTTCTCTGGGCAGCCTCTTCCAGTGTCACACCACCCTCAAAGTAAACAATTCCTTCCTGATATCTAAACTAAATCTACCCTCTTTCAGTTTCAAACTGTTACCCCTCATCCTATCACTACACTCCTGGATGAAGAGTCCCACTCCACCTTTTCTTCAGGCCCCCTTACGTACTGGAAGGCCACTATAAGGTCTCCCCAGAGCCTTCTCTTCTGCAGGCTGAACCACCCCAACTCTCTCAGCCTGCCTCCATAGGAGAGGTGCTCCAGCCCTCTGATCATCTTTGTGTCCCTCCTCTGGATCCGCTCCAACAGGTCCTCAGGCTCTTCACAATTGCTCACATCGCACATGGAGCTGCACCACAACATGGTCCTGTTGAGCACGAACCCACCTACTGGCATGTGCTTAGTCACAGTGTGGCTGCCCAAAAGCAGATTCGAAGGAACCCACAACATACACCACCTGACGAGCCCACTGCCAGCTGATACTCACTTCTGAGTAATGAAACACAATTGCTCAGCGACAGCTTCTGCTTTGCAAATAGGTACTGGGAGCTGTCATTTAGCCAGTTAATGTAGGCTCTCTTCTCATTGCACTGTGCAAATTTTTTGATCAGTGTAATGAGGTACTAAATCAACTGCCTTATAAACATCCATATATACTATATCAACATTGTTGTCTTTATCGGTGTAACTTGCTGTGTTCCCAGCACAACTGTTTGATCTAATTTCCCTAAAAATATGCTAACTTACATTAATTATAATCTTTACCCTTCACATCTTTCTCAGCTAATCCCTTAACCACTTTTCCCTTATTTTACCATGACTAAATCTGGCCAACTAACTTATAATTAGCAGGATCATTCTCATTCTCTTTGAATATTGACACAATATTATCACTTAGACCTGATTTTCTGGTGTTTTTCCATCATTCCAAGATTTGTTAAAAATTATCAGAGGTCAGAAGTCACCCCTGCCAATTCTTTTATGACTCTTAGGAGCAAATAATTTGGGCTTGCAGATTTAACAATGTTAGCAGTTGTTACTTAACATGTCAATTAGTGGTGCAGAAATTAGTTCATCAGTCTAACTTGACATACATATATCACACTGCTTTGTTCCAAATATAGTAAAGAAATTATTATTCTGTCTTTTCTGCACTGTTAAAACAATTTTATCAGCTGCATCTAGCTGTGGCCAAACATTTCTGGATTTATTTTATTTTTAGTGCTACTGTTCTTAAATAACTTGATATTGTCCTTAGACCTTCCAGCCAAAGACCTCCTTCTTTGGCAATCTTACCCTCCCATATCAATTTTCCAATGTTTGTGGCTCGTCGTTCCATTTTTCCATTTCCATTTCCAATGTTTCCATTTGTTCCAAATAGTTTAGTTGTTTCTAGTCATGGCTTTCCCTTAGCAACAGAAAACAGTATGGCCAACGTTCTTTTCCTTGATGGTGATTTTTGGACAGTTAATAAACCCTCCTCAAGAGCCACCATCTTCCATTTACATTGTTCTGCCCAGATATGTTTCCCCAACTGATTCTGCTTATAACTTTCTTGAGATTTGATAAATTAAGCTTTTGAAGCTGTCCGTGTTTGGGACTCACCTATGGTTGGCCAAGCTAAATATAATCAGGCTGTGAACACTGGTCTCTTGGCAACCCCCAATTTCCAATTCAGCAACTTTCATCTTTATTCCTTGTAGTGAAGTCCAAAATATTTACCTTATGCTGGCTGGCTTTAAAGATACATAAGTGGCATTTTACCAACTTTTCGAAAAAAAGTGCTTAGGTCACCATCCCTTTGAATGCTGAAGACAAAATTAGATCTCTTTTTAAAAGATGTTCTTTGATCTAGTTCTGAAAAAACATTATCCAGCCTGTGCACAGGGAGGGTCAGCCTAGGTGAACAGGGAGGTGCGTTCTGGCCAGAGAGTCTGAAAATCTCGGGATAAAAAAAAAAAAAAGGAACTCTGTTGATGTTTAATCGGTAACTGCAAATCCCCCTGTTTTGAATTTCCCCATAACAGTGCAGGTTTGAATTCTGCCCATTGTAGAAACCTGCTTAGGTGTAACTCATCAATGTAGCTGCTACTTTTCTAACTGTTTTAAGTGAAAGGGTTAGCCCTTTTCATATTCCTCTTATTCTCTCCTTCCACCCTGCTACCTCAGTTGCATTTTCCTAGACACTATTAGGCATTCAGGAATCTTCACTTCTGATTTATCTCTTCTTGCAGGTGCACAGCAATAGCACGAGAGGCAAAAGACACAAGACAGAACATGAGAAATTCCAATTATAGGTCAGATTTTTTGTTTTGGTTTGGTTTGTTGTTTTGTTTTGTTTTTTATCTTGAGAGTGGCCAGATACTGGAAGAGAATGCCCAGATAGGTTACAGGATCTCCTTCCCAGGAGGTGTGCAAAACTCGACTGGACATGTCCCTTAGCAACCTGATCTAATTAGACCTGCTTTGAGCAGGGAGGTTCCCCTAGATGATCGCCAGAGGTCCTGTCCAACCTAAATTATTCATTGTTCTATGGTCTACAGGCCTAAAACAATGTAAATGTATCTTCCCTGTACAGTCATGCCTTTGACACTCTTTTCCTCTCTGTCCTTCTTGATCACATCATAACCAGAGGTGTTAACATTCAAGTTGTTAACATTTGAGCAGGTCAATGTCATTGATAATGTCAGTGAAATTAAAATGACTTTTTATTAAGGCTGTTCCATTTCTTCAGGTCTTTTCTTCACCGGACTGCAACCCAATGCTTCCTAAAAACAAAGTCTTTCAAAAACATGTCTTGTTTCAAATGTTAGTGTGCCATAGTACTGAAGTACTGCGATGCTGCTTGTAGGATAAAAATAGTACATAACAGAAATAATGCATTGAAGTAGGTGTTTGGACAGTACTACACATAGGCAGATACATCTGTCTCAATTAAAGAGGTTTTAACTATATCATTCTTGCACAATACTAGTTTTGGTACATTGCTCCTTCAGGCCTATATAAATGAAGGCACTGGCCAAAGCAGGTGGAGCGCTATAATGTATGGAGAGATTTCTGAGCTTTGAAGAGCTTGCCTTTGCAATATAAATGAAAATCTAGAATATATATAAAAATATGTTTGTGGATTATATAATCCTTTTTGGCACATTCTGATGGACTAAATATTTTAGAGCATTGCTAATAAACTCCACAGCCTTTCACATGAGTTTGCCAGAACTGGAATGAGGTAACAGAAGTGCATTAAATAACTTTGAAGAATATTTCAAGATCCATTGACTGTTATATGTAATGCAATTTCAAGGTGAATTACTTTGAGTTCTAGAAGTTACAGTAGTTCAAAGAGTAGAGCCTAATGGTGAGGGATGACAAAATACAATGGGAACTGCACTGTGGACCAAATAGATTTTTAGAAGACCATAACTACACAAATAGTCCATCAAATCTCCTGAAGTTATATATAATTAGAAACAACTGAGGTTTTTTTCCTGGTTCATACACTGTTAATATAGTATGCACTCACGCATAGGTATATAGGTGTCTAATGTAATGGTCTTAAAAGATAAGGTAAGGAAGTGTCTTACACAGAAGTGTATAAAGTACTGTGAAGAACATGGGTACACATCAAGAGATAGAGACAAATATTTAGCCGCAGTGACTATTGCTTTTATAACCTTACTGCATTTCTGAAAGGAAAAAGTCCTACACCTGTGGGCCTTTTACACCCTATTGATAAACAAATAAGCTTAAAATGCATTCATATCCTCATAAAACAGTATTTTCAACTAAGCTAACTAAAATCAAGCAAGATAATGCTCAAATTAACATTACAACTGGAATAAAGTGAATTAATATATTTTTAACATACAGTATGAAATCAACAACTGCACTTCAGATGAACACAAGTGGGATTCAGATTGTGAAATTACCTAAGCCTTAAAAATGCATAATAATGGTAATGTAACAAACATAACCTTCTTTCAGTCTCTTTGAGGCAGCTGCTAGACTTATCAAAATTGCTGTTTATTGAGCAACTTAGACCATTTTCCATTATTCAACATAATTGCTCTTGTTTCATTCAAAATGGCTTAAAGCCCTCCGTTTCCCATTTTGGCAAGCTAATACTCTACAAACACAGTGTTCAACCCTTGCGATGCAGGATAATTTAAGATAGCAATTTCTACATATTTGGATGTGTACAAGCTATCATGCACACACACTTATTCACAGTTTCTAAAGGTTATAAAAATTACTCACCAGTAGGCAAGTCAGCTAATTTGCAGAGTCTTGAGCTGTCATCTGCTTTGCATTAGCCTCAGGACAGCAGTAATCTGTGTCTTGCTGGTCCAAAAGGAAATTACCTGTGCTGCTTACCTTTATGGGTGGGATCCTTATTTCTCTGTAACTCCCCAAACGTATTGAGGGATGTCACATCTTGCATCTCTGAAATACGCTGTTTCCTCCCCTTTTGCTGTCCCCTTTAACTTCAGGGGATGTTCAATTTAGCCCCATGTCAAACCCTGAAAACTGAACTCTTTTGCTGGCAGTTTGCATACTGTCACCCTCTTTTAAAGCAATGATAGAAGGGTCTCAAAATATGAAGCTTTCAGGGTAAGGAAGATATTACTGCACAGCTCTTTTATCAAATCCCATATAGGATAAGAGATGAGTTGATGACGTCAGTTTCTCTCATTTCCTTTGGCAGCTTAGTTTCATTGATGACCTCATTCATCAATATTTTCTCTGACTTCATTGATGCTCCCAGTGCACCGCTCAATATTTTGTACTCTCTCAATGATTCTTCAATCATCCTTGGTCCTATTAGCAGCAAAGGGAAATAAAGTAAGTTTGTTCACCCTAGCTAGAGGAGGGTGACCCCTGGCAAAATAATTGTCTGTAGTTCCATTAATAAGAAATTTAGTGAAGCAACGAAAAATAGCATTAGCAGACTATGGCATAGGAAAGTATGAAAAGATAGGTTTAAATACCCAAGCCTTGTTCAAAGGGTTTTATTTCTTTCACATTTTCCCTGCTGCCTCTAAGTGATGGCATCAAAGAGAAACTAGTTACTCTCAATACTTATTAAAAAAGTGATTGTAAATTGTCAATTTAACCACTTACATGATTATTTCTATTTATTAGCAATGAGTTTAATTTATTTTAAGTTACATATAAAAAGCAAACCATTTAAGAGCAAAATCTTCTGTTTCACATGTCAGTTTTCTTTTGATAATATTTCCACACAGTGGATTTGCTCTGCAGAGCAGACTACCATCATGTGCTTCCATTTTCAGCCAGTTTTTCTTTTTATTTTTTTTAGGAGGTGTCACACATGGAAGTATTTGACACAGTTATGATTTAGCAGCAATTCAAAATTTATTAGTGATTTGAGGTAGATCAAGAGCAGCACTTAATCATTAACTGATTTAAAGATTTGCAAAGTGATTTAACTAAATAACTGAACAGCGACTTCATTACAGATTTGAAGATGACAAGATTCACATTAACTTACTATAAGGTATCCCAGACCAATACATATACACATGAGCAAAAGCACAGATCTCAAATTAATGCATACATATATAAGCAAAGCATATAAGTGCGCGCACACACACACACACCAGTTTATAACCACTGAGATCAAAGATCTCTTAATATTGCATGACCCTAATGAGTCGACGGGTACCCCTTCTAGCTCCTACACGTGCACAGACAAATGGAAGAACATCCACATCCATAAAGCTAATATATATTTATCATAAACATATAAGTGGAGAGGTGGATGAAAGAGAGACTAGCCTATAGTTAAAATTTCCCTTTTCTCGAGTTAAATACTCACAATACATCAGCATTCCTCAACAGGCAATAATTGAGGCTCGAGAGGGGTTGTCTCACACTGGCCTTCTAGTCCTTGAGGTGATTGCCTGAGTGGCATCCCAACTCAGGGGAGGTACTGGCCACAGCCCTCTGCGATCCAGAAGAGCTCAGAGTCTTTACTAGAATCGCTGCTTCTAGGATCCATGATAATTGACTTTCATCAGGTACTTTTCCATGCCGGCCCAACTTGAACAATGGAGTATTCCGGTACTTTCCATCAGTTACACAAGCCCAGGACTTGCTAGGAGTTGTAGTCCTGGTACCCACCCCCCTCTGTGGCCATGATCCATATGTCGTCAGGAGTGATCGATTATAGTTACTATCTTCAAATGGTAGGAGCCATGGGAACCAGGTACACTAGGGGGTTGCCATAGTACTCTACTCTGTTACTCCCCACCTTCAAATGGTAGGAGCTATGGGAACCAAGTACACTAAGGGGTTGCCACAGTGTTCTAGTCCATTGCTCTCCACCCTTTCTTTCTTTCATGTTAGACCATTTACGTATCGTTCTGGTCATTGTATTATGTGGCCCAGGTGGGGAGAAAATCGCGCCAGGTGCTGAGAGGCCTAAGGGCAGGGGCGGATTGCACCACCACAGGAGGACTGCCAGCATATCTTATGCTCTTGGAGGACTTGAGTTTAAAAGGATGTACTCTCTGCTCTGGTCTCAAATGTCATAATTTTTTCAGTTAGCATAATACAGAAAAAGAGTGGGTGACTCTATAGGGTGCATGGGCAGGAGCACTTCAGCACATCAGCATATATACAGGGTTAAGTGTTTGTAAGCTCATTGCCTGAATTTAAATTTGATATATTTAATTCCTTTGTATGTTACCATCACTTCCACATCAAAGAATCACATTTTGTTTAAACAAGTTGCTAAACCAGAAGCCGTGAGAAAGAATTCCTCTCCAAATGCACTGGATACTTCAATCTTCATCTCACAAAACTCAGGCATTGTATATTAAATAAACCTTGTTCCCAGTTTAACTGGAACATCCTGTAGGACGTAGCCAATTAAATAAACTTAAGGACTGGAGTTTTAAATGTAGTTTCCCCTGGGCATAGTAGCAACCGCTTCTCTCTGAATCAAAACTAAACAGGGTGTGCCTGAGAGCTCTAATGCAGGTTGCATTCCTGGACAGCCGTTAGGACTTGCCAGAATGGGCCTTGGGACCAGCAGAATTTTAAATCTCAGTCTTTTCTGAGGGCTAGAGTGTTTCCCCAGGCACTACTGGCCATTGCTCCTAGGAACTGCAGTAGATACCTTCTATGAGCTTTCCTTTAATCTCCAGAAGTTCTTGTCATGCTATGAGATGAGAAGATGTGGGATGTTATTTTCAGCAGACACTGGTAATCCCCAGCGACCAAAGACCTAACCAAAAGCAATGCAGGAGCTGCCCCTGGGCATAAGAGGAGTGAAAAAGCCTGTCCAGTTAGGGGTAAATACAGCAAAGTTTCTCCAGTACGTAAGATGGCTCCTGGACTGGATTTAAGGCATCCAAACACAGACTGACAAACACGAAAGCCATTTTCAGCTATTACTTAATCTAAATTCTATAGGCCTCCACAGTTTCAGGTTTCCAGGTGACAAAACTTGAGATACTTAGAGAGGGCCCTAGCAAAACCCAGTCCCAGCCAAGACCCAGAAGAAAGCCTTTCCTCTCTTTGACATAGTTGATTGGTTCAAAACATATTTATTGAATCAGTCTGCGCAAAATTGAATTGCAGGTGCTTATTCCTTTTGAAATGGGTTAGAAGGAAGATGTCTCTCTCTGCCTATTAGATTGGGACTATTTTTACAGATGCTTAGTGGTTAGAGCCCTCATTCAGAGCTAGAGAGGGTGCAGTCCAATTCCCAGTCCTCCCTGTGATATTTCTGTATGCTTCTGTCTCTCACATTATGGAACAGCACTGTAGACAGCTATTCCCTGGTAGATGGTAATTCTCAACCACTCCTAAACCTGTGAAGCAGAAAGAGGGAATACTGCTTTAACTGTATGATGAGAGCAGTCTCACAGAAGAGGTCATTCCTGGTCTTCTTTTCTCAGGCCCAAGCCATCGCCAATGCATTTGGCATAATAATATTTAATGCAAAACTCTTAATACAGTCCTGGGAGCAACAATATTAATCCTCCCATGTCTTAAATGAAGTGCTAGAAAACAGAGGTCATCCTGCTCCTTCTCCTTCTGTGGCTCACAGACTTTGTAATTCTTCTGTGCAAGGTGGACCTGGTTCAGAAGTGATTTGGTCCTACTCCAGGTCTGCCTTTAGCCTGGTATATGGAGAAAGTGTAAAAAAGTAAGTCAGAATCTTCTCATGAGGACCACGAACCTGGGCCTCCTTTGTCCTGAGTGAGTGGCCGGACTCCTAAAGAACAGAAAGGGGATTTGCTTGCACTTTTCTGATAGCAATGCATCCTTCTTTTTAAAAAGAGGTGATGAAGGTGCCTATTAGCAGAAGAAGCTTCTAGACTGTGAATCCTGAGGGAAAGCAGGTACCTATTAGCACAGAATAAGAAAGCCACATCCTAGAAAGTGATCAGATTGAAGACATATTTGTGCTGGCTCTTCCCATAGACTCATGTAGGTGGCTCCCTCCTCAGTGTGCTAATCGTTAAAATCTCCATTCTGGAGCATTGCATTCTCCCCATGAACTGTGCAAACTCTATGTTTACCATCTCTTGTTTTCTGGATGTGGGCATGCAAAGCCTTAATTAGCAGTCTTGCTGTAGCCAGGATAGCCTAAGTGAAGCAAGATTCGTAGAGAGATGATGTTTTCTATCGGAGCAACTTGTATAACAGGAAAAAGAGAGCAGGCTGTCAGGCCTTTTTCAAGCCTTTTCAAACCCTTCTTGTTTTTTTCCATCAATATTTGGATCTAATAAAGATATTTCTCTGTCTACAAAACTTGTCTTATCAATTTATGGCAAAGAATGCGTTACCACCTTTCCTAGATTTTAGAATTTGTCCCATACAACCTATTTGGGGAATACTCCATGCCAGGGTTATTTTCATTTCTCTGAGTGAGCTGTGACTGAGGTAATATAGGCAAGACAGTTTGGTTTCTCAGTCTTTTTGTACTTTGTAGCCTTGGGCCACTTAGCGGAGTTTTTTGCCTTAGTGGTACCCAGAGACTCTAGAGCGACTATGTTGAAACAATTTCATAATCATACCTCCAGAGTCTCAAGATACCTCCTAACAATACCTTGGGTACTTCCCTGTTGTTTACTGTAACACACCTTTGTCTGGAACTCATCTTACTTTTTTAATCAGTCAAGCATCATTTCTGCATCAGCATTTAATATTCTGTGGCTCACAAAGAATGTCTTTGCATCCTTTATACATTTAACAGAAAACTGAGATCCTACACAGGGCTGAGGGGGTTCTCTCACTGTAAACTGAGTTGTTCTCTTTAGCACAGTTGCCATCATCCTGGATTTGGGCTTCTTGCAAATTCTCACCTGCCTCCCTGGTGGCTACTTCAGCCTAAGCGAATGGATCACACAGTTCCTCTGGAAGCTTTCTGGAGTTCCCAAGGCAGGCAGTAATTAATCACTTGCAGGCCACATCATTTCCTAGGACTCTAAGATCCCTTCCTTCAGGATGTCCTTTACCTCCTTCCCAGTAAAACCCAAGACCAGCTTTCTGAGAAAATCTCTCAACAGCCTCAGGTGATTCAGTACACCAGATTTGCTTGCCTTTGACCATTTTATCCCATGCTTCTCCCACTCTGTCAAGTATCTAAAAAAAATGGCTGCCTACCATAAGTAAAATCTACTTATACTAACCTGGTAAGTAGTACCTGTGTGTATGATAATCAAGATTTCGGCCATCCACACTTTGGCCTTCTGGCAGCTTGTGGCATCTGCTGAGCATTGGGGATGCAGTCTGAGCTGCTCACAAAATTCACACCCATGCTGTGAGTGGCAGGCTTGCATCCACATACGCTTCACTTAATCTCTTGCACATCATCTTATCATAATGTAAGTTTCTTGCAAGTATCACAAGCAGGTCCACATTGGCAAATGCACCCCTGCTGCACAGTTGTGAATTTCAGCGAGGCTCTGTGTAGTCCATAGCATCCTGTCCTTGCTGCTCCAGGGGGAGCCTCTACAGAGGTGGAATCTATGCTGCAAGGAAACATCTTTCCAGATACCTGTCAGCTTTTAGGTTTGTGCTGTATTAGAAATATACACAATGTTTATAGTGTGATCTATTTCATAGAATCACAGAATGGTTAGAGTTGGAAGGGACCTTAGAGATCATCTAGTTCCAACCCCCCTGCCATGGGAAGGGACACCTTCCACTAGCCCAGGTTGCTCAAAGCCCCATCACACCTGGCCATGAACACTTCCAGGGATGGAGCATCCACAGCTTCTCTGGGCAACCTGTTCCAGTGTCTCACCACTCTCAGAGTAAAAAATTTCTTCCCATTATCTAATATAAATCTACCCTCTTTCAGTTTAAAACTATTACCCCTCATCCTATCACTACACTCCCTGATAAAGAGTCCCTCTCCACCTTTTCTTCAGGCCCCCTTACGTACTGGAAGGCTGCTATAATGCCTCCCCAAAGCCTTCTCTTCTCCAGACTTAACCACCCCAACTCCCTCAGCCTGTCTTCATAGGAGAGGTGCTCCAGCCCTCTGATCATCTTTGTGGCCCTCCTCTGGACCTGCTCCAACAGGTGCATGCCCTTCTTATGTTGGGGACCCCAGAGCTGGATGCAGTACTCCAGGTGGAGTCTCACCAGAGCAGAGTAGAGGGGGAGAATCACCTCCCTTGACCTGCTGGCCACGCTTCAAAGCTTTGTTTCGACAAAGAATGTGTTTCCTCTTTCTATGTATGTTAACTTGGAGATCTATTTTCAATCCTTACTTTGTATCTTCATATTGTTTCTCCAATTTCAAGGTTTTTCTTTCAGCAACAGACAAAAAATTGGCTGAATAGTTGCTGAAAAATCACTCTTAAACCTGGGCTTTCAAGTTTCATCTGTCTTTCTGAATAATTGCTTACCTTTTCTTCATGATCTACCATCAAGTATTTTTTTTTCCCCCAACGCTCATGGAGATTGTTCTCACTAACCTCTTCTTAAAAACCTTCTTATCTGCTGCTAACTCCTAATTCTGTTCTACAAAATCCCTGCTTCTCTGTGGTCTTCTTATGTTATTTTTATGTGTTTCAATTAAAGCCTGATCTAGTTTCTCTTTCCTTGCCTACGCAGTGTCTCTGTCTTGCTCCAAACCTTTCAGATTCTCTTCTGATTTAACCACATTGGTTTCCTATCTCAGATGCCACTCAACAAGTTTTTAACAGAGAATCACAGGCAATACATCACAAACTGAGCTATCAGCATCAAGTGTCTATTATTATCAATAACAGTATGTGCAAAGCTAACCTATAAATGCATAGCAAAACTTTCACCACGAGCAAGGAACCAAATCCCACCACATCAAAAGCTACTCAGGTTCATACAAAGGGCACTACCTCCTCATCGAACTGCAACCAGCCTGGCTGGCTGGTGATTTGACTCAGGTGAAAACTGAACTCAATAAATTTGTGTGACATTCAGTATAAATGGTAAGACTCTGCAGGCAGAAAGACAAAGAATATTTAGCATTTCCAATTTGATTACTTCCAGTATGATGTTTAGGTCTCATCCATCATTACTTTTGGTGACATCTTAGAGTGGGGGTAAGATACTCCATCATCTCTGAAAATCCTATGCACCTCTCCTGTTTTTCTTGTTAACTACAAGACTAAGTTGCCAGCAAGTAAAAAAACTGAAGACCATAGAAGTTCCTAGGTTTTATATTTTTGTTGAACTTGTTTGGAAAACACTTAAATTACAGCCAATTAGTTTTTAATCAGTCTAGTTGAAGAAATTATTCTTTTGGCTGCTTTCACAGGAAACTTGAGTTAAAAGCAAATTATAGCTCTCTGATTGCTACAGACTAGAGAAAAAACTTCCCCTTTTTCACTCATAGCAGCCTACTTCTCTATTTTTAATCAGAGCTGTTGAGTAGTTTGTCCTGGGCAGAGAAAGACATGTAGAGAAACTGATTTGGGATTAATTTCTAATAATGTTTAATAGGCAGGATGGATTTTTCTCCCCAGACAGCTCCTTTTTGAATGCCATGTATAAATTGTGATTCAGGCAAAAAAGACTCAGGTGTGAATAATGTTTGATCTATGGCTGGTAAGCACAACTGCAGTCATTAAGCTGGGCTTTTATGAGGCTCACTGCATGCTCATAAGCCAATTTAAAAGAAATCTTAATGGATAATAAAGTTGCAAGTTTTACTAAACTGGCAGAATCAAAATGAGGTTACAGGAGAAATCAAATTCCATGTAAATAAATTTGCAGTACAGGAAAATGAAGTTATCAATTTATCAAATAATTATACATACAAATAGTCAAACACATAAGCACAACTTCTTTACTTAGTCATATAGAAAAATCAGTTAGAACATGGCAAGTATAGCAGCTGTGGTAAAGGTATGGTCTTAAATTTCTCTCTTTTCCCATAAGTGTTATGGAATCAGTCCTGATATCACCATTCTTATATAACAATCAATTCAGCTGTATTTTTATTGTGTCATCAGATCTTAAATTAACTTTGTGACTTTCAGCAACAAAGTATTGGGGAAGGACAGACAGTTTTGCCTAATCTCATTGGAGAACTTCAATGCTTGCCAACAAATCTATTTCCTATTCTATTAATATAAGACCCATTTAAGCAAACAAAAGTGAATGGAATTTGCCAGCCATGAAAACTAAGCCTTATTCAAAAAGAGTTATTTCCTTCAGGCAAATTCCAAGCAAAGGTTTTCTTGAAGACTAGGGCTACACGGCAGCTCAGGGACACTATGAATAACACTGACGCTTGTGAGAGAATTAAATGTGCTTTTGAAAGAAGGGGAATTTCAACTTAAAAAGAGGAAGCGTCTTTTGGACAGAGGGTGCTTTGCTGTAAGAAGCACATATGTATTTGTGATAGGAAAAGGTTGATTTTCTGTGATCTGGGCTTTCTGCATATGGTGGAGGACAGGCACTGAGAACAGAGGAAAGAATGAACATTTCTGTTGTCAAGATCCATACTGGAGTATTTTGCTGCCTCTGAGACAGGAAGCCTGGAGAAAGAAATAAGGTACTCCCTAGTATTGTAATAATGCTTTCAATTGAGTGGTTTTCCTTTTTTATTTATCTGATAATGGTTTGAGCAGTTACTGAGGCAAGCCTTTGTAATGCTCCTATAAACAAGTAGGAGCATACATTTGTAAAAATGTAATTGCTATTAGTAAAGTGACTCCACAGCTGCTCTCTATTTCATTTGAGTCACAGCTGCTAATCATAGAAGCTTCACACACATCCCTTATTCCCTGGAGCAAGCTGACCAATCTCTAGCAGAATGAGCCAGAGCCCATTCTATAGTGGCATCAGCACAATTATTTCCTGAATTCCTGGAGCAGAACATTTTTAATCAGAAACTGGGCAAAAGGACCAAAGTGGATCTGCAGGACATTTTCTGATTATGCATGTTATAAGGATGGCGGTTGTAATTTACACCAGTAGATAGGAGAATCAGGTCCTTTCTTCCCAACTACTGTAATTCTGGTGGTTGAAGGCAGGTACCCAAAACCAAAAGGCAAAATCTTGTTCTTTAGCTTTGTAAATCAGCTAATGTGCTATGAGAAGCACTGTGAGAAAATCAGTATGTGTCCCCAGAGTCATTTCTGCACTAGAACTGAGAGCAGGAGGGCTTGGCTCATTTAACTATACTTCTGAATATCACATCTTCATTTAATAATTGAAATTAATTTATTGCAAGAAAAAGTAGCCTCTGATCAGTGATCCTCCTCTTTAAGAAGCAGTGTGAGGTTTGTGTCACATGCCCAGCTGGTCTGGAAAGACACTTATTGAAAATAACAAATGTAATACCTGAGGGCTAAACATATAATATATTGTACAGCTGCTAATCCTTGTTAGGTGTGTTTGCATATAGGTTAGGAATCATAGAATCGTTTAGGTTGGAAAAGACCTTTAAGATCATCTAGTCCAACCACTGATCAACTACAGATTCATCCTTTTGTGTACAGTACATATCTTGCCATCAGAGGTGCCCTGCAAAATGCTATTTGTGGTTATGCCTGTACTGCATTGTGTAGCCATGCTGCCGTTTCCAGGCAAAGTGTCCTGTGCAGAAGTAGGAGGCTCAGAAGAGGGACAACCTGGCAGTGGGCATTTGAATTCCCTCTTCTGTGCAATGACTCTTGAGGAAACTGCAGCAACTGACTGCTCTGTTAATCAGCTAGCATCTCTAAATTGTCACCTGTCTAGGAACAGGGATGTGTTCCTTCTCTGTTTCATTGCAAAGTTAAACAAGTTGGTGTGATCTGGTGAGAAATTAATCCGGCAATTGCTACTTCCCAGCTGACAAGTTTGCTTGACTAACCTTGAGGCAAGAGTGAGGGCTGAGAAAGGAGGATAGATGTCACCTGATGTGGTACCTGTGATGCAGAAGGGGTTCAACCAACTTGCCGATTCTGTGGCCAGGTGTATCTTAGAGTGTGGAAAAATAAGTCAACCTGACCTGTCCTTTAGGTGGAACTCAGAATAAACACCACAGCTAATCCCAACAAATGTCTCATTCTGGTTGACGACGTTCTTCCCCTCTGAATTTCCCCTGCAGTTTCACTTGTGTGGAGTACACGTTCGTGTCCTATGATTTGTGCTGTGGGACTGTGCGTTGTTAGGCAATCACTGTGCTTTCTTTCAGAGACAGCCGCCCTTTAGTTGTGGATGAAGAATTCTGCTTGCAAAGGCAGTGGAATGCTCCATGATCTTTGGACCAAAGGTATTATTTAAATAATTGGTGTTGTTTAATTGTTATTAAAAGAGCAGTTTCTGGATGTTAGAGCAAAGTGGTATGACCCAGGATCATACAGAAAGTCATAGTTCTCCTAAATATCTTAGATATAATAAAAGGATGTTACTGAATGAGGTGATAGTGGGAAGGAATACAAAATGCATTCAGAAATCAAAACTTAGGGAGACAGAGGCATTTTTTTAGTGTAATAACAATATAATTAAACAGCAAGCCCAGAATTTTTAAATGTAACTTGGAGTAAAACATTGTTCTAAAAGAATGAGCAATAGAACAACTTTAGCAATTAATTAAAATAGTGCTACTTTCTAACTGGAGAAACAGATAGGAAACATAAGTTGCCTGGGTAATGGTATGTTTTTAAAATATGTCCCTTGTTGGATATTTATGTGGTTGTATGGCTTAGTATTTGGGTGGAGGGCATCCTAGAATTCTCTGACCTTGCCACATTAAGGGAACTTTCTTAAGTTGTGATTTCCTTTGATAACACTTGTTCAAATCAACCTGTGTTTACAACATGGGAGAAGGCTGGTAAATGCATTTTAGCACAATTTCATTTAGAAGTCTCTAGGATAGCTTTCAGGTCAGCGGTGGAAAGTCTTCGTCACAGATGTCCTGTCTCCAGGAGGCTCACAGCACTGCTCATGGAGCTACTCAGTGTTGCACAGGGTGGAAATTTTAGAAAAATTCCCTGCACTAGAAAAGTCAAAAGAGTAGGTTACTAGTTCAGTGGGCAGTTTTGTTTTGAATTCATCGTGAAACATGGGGGGGGAGAGTCTTCCCATAGAAGATATGTACCTGATGTAAGAAAATAAACTAATTACATGTAAGAACATGTAAGAAAGGAACTTTTTGAATGGAACTGAAGGGCAGTGACGGAAATTAGGAGTCAAAGAGCACAGGTTTGACAGTGTCTTTCAAAAGATAATGACTACCTACAAAAAGGAAAACAGGAAAAAAGAGAGCAAATGAAAACCCAGGCAAGCATACCAGATACAAAGCTCTTGTTTACTCTAAGACCTTCACGCTTCACTGTGCATATTGGGTTTTCACATGCTGGATTCACATGCTGGATTGGGAGGAACAAGAGACAGAAAGCACAAGCCAATCTCAAAATAAGTCACACAGGGCTTTTTGGCAGTTGCCCTCAAAAGTAATGGGAGTGAAGTTGCCTCTTTTTCCCAAGCATCGATCTTAGAGTTCTTCAGGGAAGGAATCCCCCTGTACTCGGCCAAGTGGGAACTGCCTCATGACTTTTCTCAGACTGGTTTGCACCAAACCAAAGCAGTCATGAATAGGGCCAGTAAAGTGCATGTACTCATACGGTTTCTTCTCCTTTCTGTGATTGGACTACAGAGGTAGTAAATAAAGGGTTGAGTGTGACTACTGACTGCATACTGACATAATTTTAATCAATATACTTCTCCATTTTTAATCTCTGACAGCCACGCAATTTGTAATTGTGAGTCATGGGGACATCTCCAGGAATGGCTGACAAAGCCTCAAAAGGCAAGAAAGACACACGGTGCTAGCCTTATTTAGCAAGGGAGAATGGCTACCTACCCATAGACTGACCTCACATAATTCTGGATGTCAGAGATAATTTTTAAGCCCTGGGTCTTCAAACCACTCACTTCAAACCACATCAGTTATCACTGGCATAATGAAAAAGTGCCACTTCCACAGTTGGATGCAGCCAGCATATGAACAAAAAACCTGCACATCCATACACAGACCCAGAATGCTCTGAAGTGGAGCAGAGTGCTCATGCACCAGGCATGGCCATGAAGACAGCAGTTTGGTCTGCACCATTTGCCAGCAGTGGACCATACCCTGAAGCAAAGTCACCCCTCTTACCTGGTCCCCTTTGACTTCTAAACAATTCTGGGGCATAACCAGACTTTCAATGGCCTGCAGATATAAAACAGAATTGAACACAGAATTTGTATTGAATATGCCAAAGAAATGGTGTAAGTAGCCAACACAGAGACTGTGTAATTCTCCTTCCTTCCCTCAGTCTTCTGGACACTGGCTCCATGGATTTGCATTTGCTGGTTAAAGGCATCTTGTAAAAGAGGGAAAGAAAAGCTGCTTGCAGCACTGAAGTTTTAGTGGCCCAATTCATGATTCAGCAGCTCTCTATAAAGCAGCTCTCGTAAGAGAAGCAACCTGTCACACTCAGTGACCTCCCTCTGCAGGAAATGTGGGTGTACACCCCTCTGCAGACTCACAGGATCCTTCTTCATGCAGCTATCCCCAGCAACATGCCTTCTCCTGGAAGACAGCAGCCAGGAAACCATGCAGGATCTTTGAGACTTCTGTCCTCACAGCTTCAAATCCAACCCATAAAGAAAGGCAAGCAATGTTATCTGGTATTTTGCCTGGGTTTTATTTTTCTCTCACACTCTTATTTTCAGTTCCGGTTTTCATCTTTGCTGCTGTAAGGCAGTCAATGCAAAACATGCCTAGCTATAGCAGTACACTCTCTCTGCTTCACTTATGTTTCAAGTTGCTAAATTGTTTTAATTTCTCCTCTTACACACCTGCACTGAATCAAAAAAATAGGGCTATCCTTTTTTCTTTACTTGACTGGAAGCAAAAATTCTTATTCACAGGAGGGAAATATGACTGCTGAGAAGTTTCTGTCATTTTCAGTGGCTTGGCAGAGGCAATTTTATTTAGGCAATCAGTTGTGTGGTTTAATTCAGTGGGGCCCAGCCTAGGAGGAAAACCATTTGATAAAAGTTCACCATGTAGTAGGGTGGCTGGAGCAGAAAGAGAATGACCTCTGTCTACAACAATGGATTCTGCAGAAGCCCTCCCTTCTGCTACAACAGGTGGATCACAAAGAAAATTATCTATATCCTCTGAGACATTTGGGCTTTTTTCTCCCCTTTCCTATGAAAAGGCAGGATGAATCTGGTCTGGAAAAAATATTATTCACAGTTCTGTACATTACAGTACATACACAAAAACCATGTCAGCAGACTGAGGGGAATTCTGTATTAAACAGAAGAAGAGACTCTTGCTCCCAGAGACCTGGGGTAAAGGTAAAGCCTGAAGTATACAAGCTTAAAATAAAACATGGTAAAAAATGGGAAACCATCAGGAAGCTGTACTACCAGTCAGGACAGCAGACAGCAATATCACTGTTTTTAAGTAGTATGAGAGCTCAAGAGTTTTTACATCTGCTCCAGCAAGAGGATTCCTTGGAGCTGTTTGGAGGAGAGTGAAGGAACCTGGCAGTGGTGATATGAAGACTTCTCCCAAATACATTGAAAAGGCACAGGAAAAACACAAAGGCACTGCTACAATGCAAACCAGCAACCACAGGCCAGTCAAAAGCAGGTGCCATTCTCTCACTGGTGCATGGGAATGACATTTGGCTGTTTACCAGGATTATAGGCCCTTGTACCACATGAGCCCAAGCAGCCACAGAAGTGTTTTGCTTATGAGATGAGTCATAGGGTTTTTTCTTTTTTTCTAAACAGATACCAGTTTTTCTTGACCACAAATTTTGTGCTGTTTAGCCTCAACTCTTTAAACCATATAGGATTTCTCTCAGTTATCTTTTACTGTTGTGAAGAATAGGTTCCTGTTACAAAACTGAAGGTCACACACTTCACTTCTGGTAGCTGACATCATCGCTCTGTCTCCCACACCTCCTCCTTCTGTGTCACCCTTTCCTCCCCCTCTACTTTCAATTCCCCCATCTTCTTCCCCACACTGCCAGGCCAAGCACGCTCCCCATTCCTCTTTCCTCTGCACCGGGCGTCTTTGGTACTCATCCTGTCCTTTGCACCCCGGGGGCTTTGTGTTCTTCCTATGGCATACCCTGTCTGCAGTAATCCTGTGCCACATCACCTCCTCTGTAAACCAGAGACCTGTCATGGCATGCTTCTTGTTCGTAAAGGCTGTGAAGCACACAGAAGTCCTTGCACCAGTCCATGGGAAAAGGTGAGATTAACTTACTCATACTCTCTCTCTTGCTAAAACTTCTTGTTTTACCACTTCTTTGGGAGTACTGGAGAAGGTACTGGAGTGTTTTTAACCTCTAACATATTTCTTACGTTCTTCCTTCTTACAGCATCATGCAGGTCTGCATATTCTTCCTTTATGCTATGATACTTCTTCCAGGTAAAAGGCGCATTTTTAATTGTAAAAACTGTTTTGATTATTTGTGTCCTGCTATGTGATACTTTCTCATCCACTAAGAAGCTCATTCCTTAGTAGTAATTAATCATTTCTGTTGCACAATCAAGGTCATATAGCTTATGTGACATGTATTTAAATTGTGTGCAGGGACTCCATAAAATATATAGTAAGTACTTTCTCTCTTCAACTTTATATCTTTACATTACACTTATTTTATGTTGCTCTTAAATTTTCAATTTAAATCTGTCTTTAAAATGTGTGTATATCACCTCTGTATATCATAGAGGAGAGCAGTATTAAACTGAAAACTGATGGTTTTATATGGGACAACTGGAGTTTCAGGCAGCCACAGAGATCACTTTGCAGTCTGGTGCTCTGGAGAAGCAGTCAAAACTTTGCACCAGGAGACTGTAAATCTTCTCCTCCTTTTGAACACAGCAGAGGTGTTTGTATCTTCTGGGACAGAGAACTGCATTTCTCATTCCAAGAAAAGCCTGTCTTCCCAGCGCATCGCCACCCATAATAATGCATACATGCACTGATGAAAGCGGGAGAAAAATCATCCCTTGTGTAATACAGTTCATGCTTTCTCTGCATGAAGGCATAATTGTGTTTATTGACTATTTCTGTTAACAAGATCAGCAACAGAACAGTTAAATCTGACATTTAATCTGTCATTAAACTCTAGATTAATTACAGAACAGTTAAATCTGACATTTAATTTGTCATTAAACTTTAGATTAATTCTTCAGTGAGACCGAAAGTGTTCACCTGTTTCTGACCTTCTGGTCATATATTCCCATTTACCACACAGTGTGCACTTTACATTTTCTTCAAAACTGCAATGCTGTGTTATTTTATTACGAGAAAGAACTCAACTTTTTAAAAAGAAATTGTGTAACTATCTCCTTTCTGGCAGACTCTCAATACACTCAGGATGCTACCTACAAGAATGGTTTGGACTTTTTGCTTGCATACAGGTTTTCTAAAATATAGATGCTCACAACCTCTGTGTGCTAGACCTTCCTTGGAAAGTAAAATATAGGAAGAAAAATAAGAAACAGTTTTATGACCTGAACGCCACAAGACTAAGTGAGTCGGTTTGAAGAACTATGTGTCCTGTCATATCTAGTGGGAGAATTTGTGTCTAAATGCTGGCATTTTTATTGCTACTGTTGTTAAGTGTTGCCTCTGTGAGTGCAAATCCTTGGTGTTCTTTTGTAGCTGATGGAAATCTTAATTTCTTCTCTCTCTTTGTCGAAGGTGTTGCTGCCAGTGTGCATCAGGTGAAGTCATTTCTCAATCACACTGCATACCTGTCCTGCTATTTCCCAAACTCTCAGAAAACTGACATAGAGGATTTAAGAGTTTTTTGGCAAAAAGGCACTGATGAAGTGGTGCACGAAATATATTACGGCCAAGAAAAACTTGATAACCTCAGTCCTAAATATATAAATCGCACCAAGATGGACATGGACAAATGGACCTTGCAATTGTTAAACGCAGGAATCGTGGATGAGGGACAGTATACATGTATTATACAGCAGAGACATAAAGGATCACCAAAGGTCATACACACGTCTGAGTGCTTACTGCACATCATTGGTAAGTAATCTCTTCTAATTGTCACCTGGCATGGGGTTTTTTGTGGGGTTCTCTGTCCCTTTGTTCAGTCCAGAAATGTGTGGTACTGCCCCCAGCCACTGAAAATGTACCTGCATTGGAGTAGAATTTCTAAAGATGGATAAAAGCGTTCTCAATAGAAAATCCTCAGCTCTGAATGAAAAGTACTCGGGTGGAAGCAATCAGAAGAAGTAGAAAATGGGGCAATAATTTGCTCAATATTGCATCATTCCTGATTCCTACCCTGTCATAGTTTATAGTGGAAAACATTCTGTTTTCTTCCTTTTGCCTCCTGCAAGTTTTATGGCTTTTAGGACTCTGGAAAATACACTTCTTTATTTGCATCTGATGCATTACCTTCTATTAAAAGTAGCGGTTGTTATCATTGTTGGTGGTAAATTACAATTGAAACATAACAAGATTTCTGCAAACACCCAGCTATTTTATGATCATATAAATCACAGGGAAAATAAAGAAAAGAGCAGCTCATATGTGGAGGAGTGGAAATTCATATGTTCAGTTAAAGGAAGACTGAAAATATCTCTGAAGAAAAAATGCATGCATTGATGAGATTCAACCTGATTTCTTGCATGGGAATGGAAAAGTTTTCTACTATTTTTAGTAATTCCTAATATATTTTCATAATGTTTTTCTATTTTAAACTGTTCTGTTAGTAACCTTTGTGTGTATGCCTGGGTTCTCTCTTCCACTATGATAGTGCTAGTCATTAATAATAACAGCTTCTAACTTCCACTGGTGTACTGCTTCCACAGCGTACTGCTTCAAAAGAGAGCAAGCCATGCGTAACAGCAGTCAAAAATGGAGTACCAGGACATCTGAGCCTATTTAGCTTTGTGCTACCAGCAAATGTTCCCTTGATCCACAGACAGAAAATCTAGATTATTAATTTTGATTCTCCCAGAATCTACTTGACAAGTATTTTCAACAAAGCTTTAGAACTCAGAAACTCATAATGTGCATTCAGTACCAAGGCCTCCAATTTAAGAGATGCTTAGCATCAACTTTTCAGTTAATTCAAGCCGTTGAATCAGTTATCAGCTTAGCCAACATCTGAGCAACATGTTATAGAAGTCTTATACTTAGGCACTAAAACTTTCCCAGATCTTCTAAGGTTTAACTTAGGAAGACTGTTTTAAACTATTTGCTGCTGTATTCCTTCCAAATGACTCTTTGTTCAATGAACTCCCAAAGGAAGGAGCAGTATAAAATCATATTTAAAAAAACCCTTAAAAATAATTAGAAGAAAAATACATATGTGAAATGTACTTGTGCTTACCTACTGTTCCTTAATTAGAATCTCATATCGTATGTGAAGGGTTTTTTGTAGTATGGTGTGTCACGCTTAAAATGGACATAAGAAAGACTGAGTACTGTACAAGAATGACAGAGCAATTATATAAAGCTATCTAGATCACTTGGTGACCAAGTCCATCCAGAAATACTGAAGTACCTTCTAATACAGTTTACATGTGTTATTTATATGTATTACATTAGGAAAATAGATAGATATATGTATATTATATGTATTTTGTACAGGCAGGATGATTTATATAAGAACAATGAACACAGATCATTCTCCAGAAAGAAGGAAGGGCTTCACAATGGAAAGCTTTAGCTCTTAAAACAGGCAAGGTAGGGACCACGGTGACAAGCAGCTTAACTGGAAATTCTGCTGCTGTAGCATGGCTCTAGTGCTTCCTTTGGACGGATCAATAAGGGAAGTAGGTGAGACTAGGGAAGCTATTTCAAAATATGCGCTATTCAAAGAGATGGGAGTGAAACTGATATCAGAATAGAGACTTAACAGTTTGTGCCCTCATTTTAAAGGGGATGTTGAAAAACTTCAATGCGTGAAGAAAAGCTCTACTAGATTTATCTGAAGGCTGGAAAAAATACAGTCCAACTAGACTCTTGAAAAGATCAATCTGATTACCTTATAGCACAGGAGACAGAGTCTTGTTTTCAGAGTGTGGGAACCAGAAATACACATGAAATACTGGATATTTAAAAAAAAAAAAAAAAGCTAATTAATTCAGTCAAGATATAAAAACAGTCAGTGGCTAGAAGCAAGTGAGAAGTAAGGCACATTGTCACTTTAGAAAACAGAACAAAACCAGGTAAGGTGATTAAGCCATTGAGAAAAATATCAAGGGCTTGATAGATCTGCTGTCTCTTGAGATATTTAAATCTAAGCCCATAGTCTTTTTGGAAGACGTGTTATCTTTAAATACAAGAGACTTCCTGAAACATGCTTTTCTGTTAACAACCCAAAACTCACATATATGTAGCCCACACCCTGCATACAACCAACATCACTTTTCAGTAAATTGAGGTTTCAGAAGCCATAAAACCAGAAGTGCTTTGATCAGGGTATATTCCACTATTTCTACTTGTTTACTGTCAATAAGATTGAAACTCTCAAATCACTTGATGATTTGGCAAGTTTCACAGCCATAGAGTATATTACTGCCCTCCTTATAAAATGCCAAGGAGAGAATAATACTCCAGACCAGAAGCTGGAGTGAGCAGTCAGCTAAGCGAGTCAGACCTTGAGGAGAAAGAGGAAGCTTAAGCTTTCCTGAGGGAAAACTTAACTAAATTCTGGGATGTAAAAAAGGTGGGGCTTTTTCCATTTTGAATTCACAGCCATGAACTCTCTTGGGGATTTAAGAGACTAAGCTAAATCCTTCTCTCTGTGTGTTGGTATGCGGCAAATACAAGCAACATCATATTTCTTCATCCATCCGTATTAAGAATTCACTGGGGCAAGGATTAGAGCCTGGATCCAACACATTGAGTGTGTGTGTAGAAGAGTCAGACCCTCTTAGGCTCATATTTTTCTAAGAATCCTTTTCCCCTTCTCCAATATTTCTCCATATTGTTTTTAGTCCTATTGGCACTGAAATAATGAAGTATTTTCAATGAAGTCTTGGGTCTGTTTCTTGGGTTTTGTTGCTGATTTTTTGTTTTTTTTTTAACTTGCTGTATGCCAACATGCAGTCAGTATTATGTCTACATTCTCTCCTTCTCCTTTTCCATTACAATCTACTATATCTACTATGACCTTTTAACCAAACAAATCCTGGTTGAGAATATTTGGGAGATTATTTAACAGAGAGTATTGGTTAAAAGCTTCCATTTATCATTCATATTTTATGTTTAAATAATTCTTTCCAAACCTGTTTCACTAACTATTTCTTGCCTGGGAAACTTGACTTTTTAAAGCAACAGGTATGTTTTTCATTGAATGGGATGAGTATCCAATGATAAAGAACTTGTACTGTAGTCACTTCTACATAAAAAGCTGAGCTAAGGGAGGCCTACTATCAAGTTAAGAAGCGACTTACTTTATACACTGCAAAATGATTACTCATAATACTGACAGACACCAAGGATATTTCTACCTATGACAGCACTAGACCTCCAGCTTACCCCATCTGAAATCCCTGAGATGATTTCTTTCTCTACATTTCACAGTTAGAAGTTTGTACTTTTCCCTTCACCTAATCAGGAGGTCAAGAGTAGGCAGCACTGTGTCCCATTCCCATTTCATGAGTAAGCACTGACCTGCAAGCAGGCCAGGTTTGATTAGTCTGAGGTGTCAATGCATCTAAAGGAGGTGGGAGAGACAGAGGTCCATTGTCTGGCTGATCAGACTCACGTCCTTGAAACACCCTGAGGACAAGGAGCAGCAAGTCTACATGTATGCCAAAAACCCAACAAACCCTTCTTTGCAATTCCCATTGTTTTCCTGGGAAAATTATTTAGACTTGGCTTCTGTCTGAAAAATTGGAAATAATTGGCAGGAACTGTCACAGGATGTGGTATGTCCGACTCACGATACTTTCTCTTTGGTCTATTTCAGCCAACTATAGTCAACCTGAGATAGCATGGCTGCACACTGGGGAACTAAAGCCCAACGAATACTTGAATCTTTCCTGTTCTTCCAGCGGAGGTTATCCAGAACCCAAGCGGATGAGTTGGCTAATTTCACATGGAAACACAACACGCAGGCTTACACATCACATGGATGTCTCACAGGATGCTGTAACAAAGCTATACAATGTTACTAGCAAGCTGAATATCCCAGTTCCTAGGAACACCCTCACTAATATTAGCTGCTTGCTTCACCTTGGAGAGCAGCTGGGGAGCCTTGTCTCAGCGCCACTAGGCGTAGGTGAGTCTCCCATCTGCCCATTCTGATTTTTGCATGAGTAGAAGCAGGGCATATTGCAGTAGAGCTGATCACAGACAGCAGCATAGTCAAGGCAGGGTATGTTCTCCATCCTGTTCACCAATAGGCATGGCCACTGAATTCCCTCTCCTTTCCATATGAGAAGCCTTATTAGAGCAAGGAGAGGGCACAGAGAAGGAAGGCTACTGCTACACAATCCAGAACACAGCCCTGTTCATCCTCTCCCTAGATGCTGCTGCAGTAGCAACAAAGCAACGTGGATGTCTGGATTAGGTGGCAGCCAGTCTCTGGAGGTGACATTTAGCTGTTAAGAGAGGTTGCCACTTCACAGAATCAGAGAACTGTTGAGGTTGGAAGAGGCATCTGGAGATCATCCAGTTCAACCACTCTGCCTCAAAGCAGGGTCAACAGGTAGCGCAGGGCCTTACCCAGTTGAGTTTTAAATGTCTCCCAGGATGGAGACTCCCAACCTCTCTCAGCAAACTCTTCCAGTGTTTGACCACCCTGGCAGTAAAAAAGTTTTTTCCTGATGTTTAGGTGCTTGACCTGCTATTCTTAATCATTCCCTAGAGAGAGGCAGAAGGCTAAACAGAAGAATCCCTTGGACCAGGTTTGGCTCACAAAGTGCCAAATAGACTGTGCTAAGTTTAAGTGTAAAGGCCATGAAATTTTGATTAGTCTTAGAAGCATTCCGGGTTGCTCTCATAACATTTGGCAGAATGAAGTGCACATTCCAAAGTGATTATTTGGAGATTTTTTTTCTCTGGGATTGTGTCTTTTTTCAGACACCTCTTGCAAGAAGCAGCTGGGGACCAGAGTTCCAATAAGACCTTCTGCTGGATTATCTCAGGGTTCCACAAGACTGATCCTTTCTTTAAACTAAAGCTGTATTCTATTTATCATCTGGGACAGGAAAACATCCTTTGACATATTTTTGTTCATAAGCTATGGCACAAGCACATCAAAATAAAGACAATTCCCACGTAGCTTGCACGTGTCTCCTTTAGACAGTGTTGAAGATGGACAGCTGTGCTTCAACTGACAGGAACAGGAAACCAAGAGGGAATGGTAGCATTGCAGGAAAGCCTACCAGGGTAGTACAGGCATGCACCTTACTACTGCAGATGTAAAAGAAGCTTGCCACTCATTCTGTAAAAAGTTCCATAGTGCAGTTTTCTTCATATAAATTTAGCTAAAGGGTTAAGTCTTCAATGCTAGTTATGACAAACTGCCTCTGATGTCCTTACATTCTAGGATTTTTAAATAATAGTAGAATACAATACAGAAGTCTTCTGAGGGTTGCACATTGCTCATGAATGCTAACATGGCTATATTAGCTATATTAGCTATAGTGCTGCATCCTCCTCTTCGCTATTCAATTCTTCTTCTCTCCTCCCTGGCTTTATGAAAGTAGCCACCTGATAAGCAGCAATAGTGGCTAAGAAACTAGGAGCTCCACATAAACAAAAGCTTTGTTTGGTGATAACTGAAGCTCTATCAGTTGCTAACCCTAGCAACCAAAAACTCAAAAGCACAATAACCAGAAATAGAGGGAAACTCTTTTGTATTCCCTGCTACTTTCACATCCCTTACAGCATTTCATTAGGCTTTGACCATAATTTCCAACAGATACCAAGTAGTAACATATCCCAGGTTCTTCGAACTCGCACAGTAGCACAGAGTAGCAGTAGCACAGTTGCAGCCTCGTAGGCTCTTGTATTAATGAAGTTGCTGATCTCTTAAATGTTACTCAAAATTCAGAAAGAGTACTTTGCCTTACTGTTGTTGAAGCGGCCATTAAGACTTGGTAGTTGCGCTAGTTATTGGAAATGGAAATAAAGCAATGTGGATAGTGATTTATTGACACTATTAAAGCACTCTAAAGGCAAAAGATGCTGAGGGCATTTCCCTAAACTTCTAATTCACATAATTTTGGGATAGATTGTTTTAGCTAATTGTCATCAAATTACATCTTTGCTGTGTGTATCTCCTCTGTTTTCTTATTCAGAGATACAGGGGAAAGAAATGGAGCAAGTGAAGACAAATTTATTTGGTCCACTTATAGCTGTGATTACACTGATCACACTTCTTCTGGGTTTTGTGATATTGAAGAAGAACAGAAATAGCTTATCTACCAACCAGAGTAAGTTATTACTTCTCATTTGGCTCTACTGTCCCTCAAGTCTCAGGCTTCGCTTTTTATAGTCATCCCTTTACCTACATTCAAGCTGCTGACAGACATTTAAGTTTCATGCTGGACTTAAGCTAAACCTCCTGGGACAAATTAGTTCCTGCAACAACTTAGTCCACCCAGCACTAAGACAAAACATCTTTCTCCTGTCTTGTCCTGGGATTCACTTCTCCCTCTTCTTTGTGCTCTGTGAGACTGCTGTGGCACCAGCTTACCACTTTTTCCTGCAGTTTCTTTTTTTTTTTTTTTTTTTTTTTTTTTGTGGTTTATTGGTAGATTTGGCTCCTATGGTCATTGAACTATATAAACCTTTCTTGTCCATCACCATTTATAAGAAAGGTGGAGCTGGTGGAAGGATGACATGAGGCTTCCGTCAAGTGCAAGTATCTCTGTCATCACAGAGCTGAAGGATCCAAGGCATTGCTCCACCACAGGCTGCCCAACACTGGACTGAAAGAATCATCTTATATTAGGAACAGACTTTGATCTTTGCATTGCATTTCTCTGTTTTGTTCCAAGACTAGGTCTCAGCAGTCCAGGGTTTATTCTGCATTGAAACGATCCTCATACTGACGAGTCTATCTTTCCTTGCAGCAAGAGGGAAATGCATTCCTCACAGTCAATCCTGTTTTCTCACAGCCAAGGGCCCTGAGCCCCACCTCATTCTTTCTCCAAACCCTAAGATAACTGGACATTTACTGTCAACTCTTTTCCAGCTCCAATTTCTCATGTTTCTGTAAATCACATATTCATCTGTTTTAGGTGTCAGTCTAGCAGTCTAGAAGCTATTGAGCTTGAAACCAAGGCCATCAGCCATACTGTCGACTGGGAGCAATCTCTGCAAGGCCTGAGGTCCCATATTCTTAGATGCTCTGCCAGACAAGGATACCCTACAGAACAACATGCAACATTTTTGTCTGATGGCTGAAATCCACTGTCCAGTGTTCTCTGCTTTTATTTTTGCTCAAGAATGGTAGTAAATATGATGCTCTGCCTGTCTGCATTACTATCTTTTTGCTGTATCTTTCATTACACACTGTGACATTGTAAAATCCTGCGAGTCAATGAAGAAAGCAGAGCTGTGTGGGTTACAGAAGGTAATGTCTCAGAAATAGAAAGAGGCCACAATCTGTGATTCATAACCATTGCTGGAAACATGATTGGAGGCAGGCTATTAATCATGAGCCATAAAAACTTTTGGCACAGCCACTGTGGCTTTGTACCAGTAACTTTCTTGTAAAGCTCCACAGCAAAAAGAGGAACTTCAGGGCACTTCCCCACCTTCTGAGAAAATTCGTGCAATTCCTATCAGGCATTTGAAACTAGAAATCACCTGAAGGAAAGACTTGCTTTAAACATAGCTTATGGTTATCTTTTTTTACTACTGACCAAGCTTAATATGCCCAGTTAATGTGCCCAGCCCACACTTTGTTCCTCTGTATTCTGACCAGATGCTGTACTAGTTGTTCAGGTGGATGCAGGGATAGAAAATAAAAGCATGAGGTATCACTCATATGTATATAAATCTAAATATACAAAATTAAGCTAAGCAGATAATGAAAATATATTATAGAAGTAGGTCATGTTTTAATTTGGTTGACTGTGTTCTCCCTTTCTTAATTTTGCTTCAGACCTTGAAGATACAGCAATGTGTATACTATGGTATGCTCAACTATAGGAATTAGTTTTACCTTTCAGAAAACATTCTCCATGTCACTCAAAATGTGCCAGTTCTGCAATCTTGAACAATCTCTGCACATTATATTCTTCAACAACATTGACATCTTTCAGGAGGAAGAATGCAGCAGAATTGTGACAAAATTCTGCTGGGGTCTCGATTGTGTTTGTAGGTCTGACATTTTCAGCATGAGCAGGGACATTAGCATCCTATTCTCAAGACAAATTTCAGCTGAGAGTTGCAGTCTGGGGACATAAATTCTCTACAGTTTCTGCTGGGTATAAATATTCTTTTCTGTTAAATGATGTTTTGAGTTGCTAGATTCCACCACAATTTTTACTCCATTTTCAAGTGTGTGAGAGAATGTGCATGTACTTTTGAGTTAGCTAAACCATTTGGGAGTCAGTTTATTAAGCTATTACACTAACATTCCAAATATTTTCGTTCAGATTAGTATCATTCAGATTTTATTAAAAGTTAAAGGTTTTATTTTTATGTAAAAGTTTATATTTGCTAGCAAAGTTATTTAATGACTTATTAAAATATATGTCTTTTTCTGTGTTGGTGTTTTATTCTGCCACTAAAGCAGTACATTAGGGAATACCCACATTTGGTGTTCTCAGGGAGGAAACACTCCCAGAATTATTTATTGGAAGCAAATGAATAAAAAAGGTATTGCTTCAACGACCAAGAATGGCACAGCTGAATATTTCATATGTTCATTCATGGAGCTGGATGTATATGCACAACTCTGTATATGCATACCTCCTTGATTCATGCACGTACACATACACTCTCAGTACACATACAACTCCCAGTCTCAGAACTCTCTTACTAATCCCTAAATCCTGATGTGCTGCTTATCTGGTCAGCTTTATGCACTGAGGAAAAAAAAATTACCAACCTTCCATGTTTGTCCATAGGAGAAAAACAAAAACCAGTTCCTCCACAATGGATGAGGTATCTGGAAATGTATGCTAGGACTCAAGACACCTTCTCTACCACATTCACTTAGTGCTTGGAAATTGAACAGTTTTTGCAACATGTCTTAGTACCTCTGAGGGGGCTTTTCACCCCAATACACTGTCTACTATCAGTATCAGCAGCTGTAACTAGTGGAAAAAGTCACCTGGTAGGCTAGGTTTATCTTTTCACAACTCCCTTCCATCCTTAATTTGTTCCTAATTGGTGAAGTTTTTTGTTTTCCCCCCTTGCCACCTCTCTACTTTAGGCTGCCAACTTCCTTCTATTACTTGATCAATTTTTCTGCCTCCTCTTTTCTTGCTCTTAAAATCAACTCTAATTCCCTCCTGCATCTAAAGACAGTTAAGGGGAAAAAAGCAGATGGGCTTCAGGAAAAATCTTAGTTTGTCTCTATCTGTTCAAATGCATTAATCCTCTGCGCTAGCCAGATGTAATGAGCACAAGTAGCAAGGCACGAGAAAAAGGTAGCTGGCATTTTTGTCCTCCATATGAATATGAATACATTCAGATTTCCAGGCTATCTCCTCACCCATTTTGTATTTTTTTTCTTTGACAGCATGCTTTCAGTCATTTACTGACTCTATAAACATGGCAAGCAAACAAATGAGCATACGCCCACTACATACCACAGCATGTAACAGCTTCACTTAAAAACACCATTCCTCTATTTTAAGGTGTAACGTTATGAATTTCAGCTAACAAAGAAATTGAAATGGTGTATTAAACCGGTATCTAATGCCCTAAGGTAAAATCTTGTCATCAGAGTTACAGTTGTGATAGATTGCTTCAGGTTCACTGATTAACCAGCACTGAATCACAGAACAGTTGAGGTTGGAATGGACCTAGGGAGATTGTCTGGTTCAACCCCCCTGCTCAAGCAGGGTCCCGTGGAGCAAGTTGTCCAGGTCCATGTCCAGACAGCTTCTGAATATCTCCAGGAAGGGAGACTCTATGACCTATCTGAGCAACCTGCTCCAGGGCTTAGTCACCCTTCACAGTGAAAAAGGGTTTCCTTGCATTCAGAGGGAACCTCCCGGGTTTCAGTTTGTGCCCATTGCCTCTGGTTCTGTCAGACAGTTTCTTTCACACCCTCCATTCAGGCATTATACACACTGATGAGATCACCCTGAGGCTTCTCTTCTCCAGGCTGAACAGTCCCAGCTCACTCAGCCTTTCCTCAGATGAGAGATGCTCCAGTCCCTTAATCATCTTTGTGGTCCTTTGCTGGACTCTCTCCAGTATGTTGATGTCTCTCTTGAACTGGACACAGAACTCCAGGTGTGGCCTCACCAGTGCTGAGTAGAGGGGAAGGATCACCTCCCTCAGCCTGCTGGCAATGCTTTCCCTGATGCAGCCCAGACACTGTTGGCCTTCTTTGCCACGAGGGCGCACTGCTGCCTCATCTTCAACTTGTCCACTAGGCCATCCATGTCCTTTTCTCCAAAGCTGCTTTCCAGACGGTTTGCCCCAGCCTGTACTGGTGCATGGGGCTATTCCTCCCAAGGTGCAGGACTTTCTATTTCCCTTTGTTGAGGTTCCTCTCTGCCCATTTCTCCAGCCCCTTGAGATCCCTCTGGATGGAAGCACAACCCTCTGGTGTGCCACTTCTCCCAGTTTTTTATCATCTTTAAACTTGCTGAGGGTACACTTCTTCCCATCATCCAGGTCATTAGTGAAGAGGAAAGTCAGTTAGTTTTACTGTGGATTTCTTAATGTTGCAGTGCTACTGCAACAAGCAATACTTTCCTATGGTTAACAGGTGAGGGGACAGTGAAGTGTTGCATTTCCAGAATATTCCACAGTCACTTCTGAGGAGATTGTCATTAACAAACCTTCTCATGGCAATTGTCCCTTAGTGGACTTTTCCCTCTTCAGGTGAATTATTTGCTACTGTAGGTTACATTTGATGACAAAAATATGGCAATTCTATTAAAGAAATCTAGTTCTTGTGTGTATTACCTCTAAGTTTTGGTTTCAAGTTCTCTTTCTCCCTCCTTTCCAAAGTCAGAATGAAAAAAAGCAAAAAAATTTGGATATGAAATATTTATCTACACTGGAAGGCTGGGCTGTCATAATTCATAAATGGTCTCTCTTTGTTTTCCCATCTTCTGCACTGGGTCGGCCAAAATGCTGGGGCAGGGAAGTGTGTAAGGAAGACATGTTTTCTGGTCTCAGGATGGCTACCAGAAGGTTCTCAACAGAATATATAAAATGAGGCAGGAAAGCTGATGAAAGAAGAGAAAGAGGGGGGAGGTGGATGAGGGCTGAGAAAGTGTAAGGAAAAGAGTGACACAGCAGGCTGGCTTGCAACAGGAAGTGCACATGCATCAAGCGCAGAGCCTAGGCATAAGCCCCTGCTTCACAGGCCCCAGGAAATAAAAGGTTCTGGCAGCTGTCTGCCTGTTGCCTTCTGTGGAAGGCTACTCTCCAGCCAGCAGCAGTACCCCTAGCAAGGAGAGCTTCTGCACAGAAGTCCTGTAGTCCAGAATATTCTCGCAGACCTTGACTTGCCATACTGCCTTACATACTAGTGGATTTTATGGCAGATATGCAAGATCAGATTTTCCTGCACTTGGTATGTGCCGGATGCTGAGACCTGCATACCTTTTGTTAATACAGCTCTTAAAACAAAAACTCATGAGAATTATAAAAATTATGCCTAGCCACCCATTCCTAATAAGCAGTGTTTATCAATTCAGAAGGACATAGACCTAGGAAAAAATCGAAAGATGAGGTGAGAATAGCTCAAACTGCAGTTACATATATACATGCACAACTGATGAACCGTGTGTATTTCCCACTCTCTTCTGAAACATACAAGTTAAATCAAAAGCATAACTAGTTTGCTTTGGAATAATTTTCTAAAGCTTTCATCAGCCTAGTTCTATTGCTGTTAGCAAGAGGAACTGCTCCCTTTTTGTAGTGTTCAAAACTGAGAAACTACCACCTCAACAACTTTCTTTTATATCCTTTTTCATCTTTGCCCTCCCTCTCTCCTACAAATATTACAGAATCCACAATCTCAGAGAGACTTTTCTCAAGGAACTAAAGATACACCATGAAAACAACTTTCACTTGCCTTCCAGTTTGCCAGAACTACAGTCTGTTTCACAGCTGAGAGGGCTAATGCAATCCCTGCAAGTATGAAAATGGGACTATGACACAGAAGCAGAGGAGAGATCTTCTTTACCTTGCACTGTTAAATGCACTACAGTATCCAGAACCGTAAGTCATATTTCAAAAAGATGTTAAAATATTAGAAATAGAAGTGATAAAAAGTGACTAAGGCTCTAGAAAGCAAGTTTACAATGTGAGGTTTACAGAGTTCAACCTATGCAGATGATGGAGAAAACAGAGAAAAGACCTGATGAATCTGTCTAGCATTCCAACACTTGGAATGACTGGATAGATAAGGAATATATGAGAGATTCTTCGTACCAAGTGACTCTTGCACTGGGGAGCCCAGAATTGGACACAAGACTCCAGGTGTGGCCTCACCAGTGCTAAATAGACAGGAAAGATCACATCCCTTGACCTGCTGGCAACACTCCTCCTAATGCAGTCCAGGACACCATTAGCCTTCTTCGCCACAAGGACACGTTCCTGGCTCATGTTCAGCTTGGTGTCCACCAGAACCCCCAGGTCTTTTTCTGCAAACCTGCTTTCCAGCTTGTCAGCTCCTTGCATGTGCTGCTGCATGGAAAGGAGACAAAGCTGAGTTAAAAGAGGCAGAGTAAGGAGGTTTCTGGAATGTATCTGAAAGAGCATATAATAAAGGTTTTTCTCATGGAATAGAAAGGGATTGATATAAAAAAATATCAGAGGGAAAAAATTATGACACCTAGCAAGAGACTCTGTGTAGGAATAAAAGCCAAGACAAACCCAAGGAAGGAAGAAAAGATGCTCACTAGCATATTCCCTCATGACTAGATAGCTTCATGAGAGAATTATCAGTGGTCACAACTTCCACTACTCAAGTTGCCTATGGCAGCACAGCTTGTGAGTGAGGTAAAAATCAAGCTTTTCCTATCAGATCAGACATCCAGCAGAGGAGGACTCAAAGATTCAGAATCTTTCTTCAGAGATTTTTCTTTCTACGTCTCGGATATTGCACAAGATTCACCCTCCAACTACTGTTTGGAGACTGTCTCAGATAAGGTTTGGTCAGACTGGATTGGCTGAAACTGGCAGAATTATGCTGATGGATAACAACAGATCATATGGCCAGTCAACTTTGTCCAGATGTATTGGAAAAGATCATTTAAAATAATGAACCTCTCAGTAACAGCTAATTTCCTCTTCTGCCTTGGATCAACTACAGTTAGAGCTGATCGCTATACTTAAAAGGTAAAGGTATTGCTTAACATCTTTGAAATCATGGGGAAGGAGGTTAGAAGTGCTCAGGAGTAAAAACTAGACTGCAGGCCTAAGCTTTTATAGCAATTCAATTAGACTATAAGCACCAGGAAGGGGTTTTTTTAATTAAGTCCTTCAATATTATGTAAGCACCCAGAGCAGAAAATGTATAAAAACTGCAGTACAGAACAGAGGAGGTTTTAGCAAGCAAAATACCAAAATGCTCCATCGGCATAACACTCTGACACGTCAAAACCCAGCTTCCCCTAAAGTAATGTAAAGCAGCTGTTTGGTCCCAGAAACCAGAGTTAGGAACCATGGTGCATACTCATCTTCTCGTATCAATTTTTACCACTCAGCTTCCTCTCATTGGCAAAAAACAAGCAGAAAACCGGGTATCACATCCCAGACATTCATCTGTAGGGAGACTGACTGTAACTAGCCTTGCTAAAACCCAACGTGAACACCCGCAGCAGCAATACAACGCTGAGGAACATGTAGTCATGTCTTACAATGACGGTCCCTAGTCGGGCCACTGGGCTTGGCTCTTTATTTCCTCTTTCTTCTCCTTTGCTTTCCTGCAAGGCTTGACCAGCAGCGTCACAGGCTCCCGAGCAAACCTGGCGGTCTCCTCCTGCCCACCAAGCCTCCCTGCGGCAGGGAGCACCTCCAGGTGGCCTGAGCTACGGCCTTTGTTCAGGGAAAGGCCGCCTGTACTCACCGGTTGCACTGACACTCCAGTGCCCTTTTGATTCCACATCCATTGTTTTTCTCAAAATAAAATAAAATAAAATAAAAAATATAAAATAAATAAAGAAATAAAAATAAAATAAAAATAAAAATAAAATAAAATAAAATAAAATAAAATAAAATAAAATAAAATAAAATAAAATAAAATAAAATTTTTTAAAAAATTAAAATAAAATAAAGAAAGAAGCGAGGGGCTGCCTTGACCGTTGGCCGGGGCCGGGGGGGCCGCGACCCGCCCCGCGGCCGTTGGGCGGCGATGCGCGCGCCTCGCCTGCCCCCTGGCGGCTCCCGGCCCTCCCGCCTGAGGCAGCCCGGCGGCGGCGGCGGCTCCCCTCACCGCACCTTGACAGGGGAAGAGGACCGGCTGCCCTGAAAGGAGGGTCTGCGAAGATGGGGCTGTCAGAGGGTGTTTGTGGAGAGGCGTGGGGTCACAGGATGAAAGTCAGGAGGTCTCCCGTCCACCCTTCAGCTCCAAAGGGGGGGTCAGCTCTTGAGGTCAGACTGGGATGCTCAGGGCTTTGTCCAGTCAGGTCTTGAAAACCTCCGAGGATGGAAACCGCACAGCCTCGTGGGGGGACTTAGTCTAGTGCTTGACTGTCCTCACAGAGAAAAAAATTTCCCTTACACCCAGTCTGAACTGCTCTTCTTTCAGTTTCTGTCATCTCTCATCTTCCCAACACGCACCACTGTGAAGAGCCTGTCTCCATCTTCTCAATAACCTCCTTGTAGGTGTTGGAAAGATGCAACTTGATATCTCTTCTCCAGGCCAAACACAGACATCTCCCTCAGCCTTTCCTCACGGTGCAAGTGCTTCAGCCCCATCACTACCTGGGTGGTCTCCCACCAAACTTGCTCCAATTTATCCACATCTTTCTTGTGTTGGGGAGCCTGGGACTGTACACACTATTCTAGATGTGGTCTAAGAGGTGCTGAGTAAAAAGGGGTAGCGTCGCTCTCCTCACTCCATCTGCTGGCAATGCTGCTGCCAATACAGCCCCAGATACGATCAGCAGCCTTTGCTGCCAGGGCATTTTCCTGTCATGAGCTACACGGACAGAAATCATCTCACGAGCATCTTGCTCCCTACTGATGGGACTCTTTTCGTCTTTTCCCCAGCGGCAGCTAGCACTTTTGGAGATGAGGTATTGAGAATCTACGCATTCACTCTGCCAGTCTTTAATGTTGCATTGTAGTTTTCTTGTCATTTCTCCTCCTCTTCTCAGGCCTGGCTTCTGACCAGTCCCACAAGTCTAGCCCACTCTCAACAAATTCTTTGCAATTTGTTCCACTCACATTTTGGGAACTTTTCACGTAAAACTAGAAAGTAGCCAGAAGATACACAGAAAAGGAGATTTATTCATGTGAACAGAACTGTAAGGCAATTCGGGCAGAAAAGAAGCCATACGACAGGAAGACTGAGGTTTAGAAAAGCAAGGAAATTGATTATAAGGTGTGTTTGAAAGTGAAAAGATATTCAGGCAACAGAATGCAACAGGGAGAGTGGGGTTCATATGGACCATTGAGCATCTGGACACATCAGAGACACGGACAGAGACTCTCTAAGGGGTAAAGTTCCTTTTTCATGAAACTTATAAATGCTGCAGGTGAAAATTGCAGTTGATAGAAAACAGTTTTCCTTTCAGGGAAAATGTTAATAATTTAAAATATACTCTTACTCTTAAAAGGGAAATGATGAAAAAAAGTATTTCTAAAAAATGGAAAAAATATCTAGTCAAAGCATTTAATTTCAATAGTGTTGGTACTACATAATCCAAACAAAATAAAGATCACAATGACAACATAGAAAATATCAAAACAAACTTTTTAAAGTTTTAATTATCTAGCCCCCCAAACTTCTAAAGACAATTTTTGCAAATCGTTTTCTGCATTTTCAGGAGGAATAAAGAAATCTGTTGAAATTTTCTTTTTAATACCTAAAGGCTTCTCTGTACTGAATTTTCTTTATGGGTAGATTTCAACTGACCGAATGTCATGATTTAACCCTAGCCAGAAAGTAGGACCATGCAGCTGCTCACTCATTTCACCTTCCCCCTGCCCCGAAGGGTAGGGAGAAGAGGGAGAAGAGTAGGGAAAGGGAAAAAAAAGCCCTTGGGGGTTGAGATAAAGGCAGTTTAACAGAACAATAATGGAAAAGGAAAATAACAACAATAATAATAATAATAACAACAGTAAAAGATTATACAAGACACAAGTCACTCTCACCACCCAGTGAATTGGTTGCCTAGCCTGACCCGAGCACTAAGCGTGGATTCCTGCCCCCCAGCCAACCCTCATTTATATACTGAGCATGACGTCTATGGTATGGAATATTCCATTGGCCATTCCATTGTTCTGTTTATGCTCCTTCTCAGCTTCTATGGGAAGGTGAAAAAAGTCTTTGAATGCTATAAACATCACCTAGCAGCAGCTAAACCAATATGCATTATTGACATTCCTTTCATACCAAATCTGAAACATAGCAACCACTAGAAAGAAAATTAATTCTATCTGAGCTGAAACCAGGACACCTAAAGAGAAACACTGGGAGACTGATCTACCAGTGAATAAAGAGGCCTGATAGTTTTGGTTAGATAGATAGTTTTTTAAGCTACATAGTACAGTACAACTCCATTGTGTATGCTCTTCTTCATCTTTTATTGATGTGATTAAGTACAATTTCAAAAATAAATAACAATATGAAAAGAATGGAATTAAGTAATACTGCTAAGACCAAGAAGGTCAGATAAGAAAAGGCCCTCTAAAGAGTCTTCATGTGGCAGAACTGTGAAAAAACAAGAAGCGTAATACTAAATCCTTTCAGTTTGCACTAGCATTCCATACAACAGAACATCAGCCGTCTGAGACATGAAAATCCAATCATCTCTTACATGCCATGACATTCTTTTACATGCTATGACAATTTCCAAGCATTTAGGACAATTTCCAAGCATTAGCCATTCTCTTACATGCTATGACAATTTCCAAGCATTTAGGTAGGTTGAATAGGCACCTGTAGAGGAAGGCTCCAGCATCGCTTTTATTACACACACATAATGACTCCCACTGTGCAATGTAGAATAGTACTGATAAAAATGTGGAGCTGGGTAGGGGTGTCACAGTGACATTTTGCAAAGCACTCTTTTGCCACATTCCCTGGTAACCTCAACACCTTAAGGAAAGATAGTGTTATCATGTCCATATGGCATTACCTACGGCAGCAAGCAAAGATGTAAGGCTCTGTCAGAATGAAGCAAGTATTCCTGTGATTATGGATGTTTAGCAACCAATTTTTGCTTTCCCTGGGCATTTTTGGAGGTAAACTGAAGAGCACACAGGACTTAAAGTCTTGGAGACATTACCGTAATTATTTATTGGCTTTATATAAAAATGTTACTTACTTATTACTGGTGTTCTCTGAGATACTTTGTGTACATTTCTGCTCTGGCTATAGAAGCAATATTAACTGAAGTTTTTGCCTTGGCAATATCTGAAAAGTACTTTAAAACCCCACTCTTTTTCTTTCCCTTTCTCCCTCTCACATGTGCAGAAAAGAAAAAAAGAAAAAAAAAAACGCCCCACTCTTCCAGTCCTGCCAGCAGATCTGCATGTTCCAAGAACACAAAATATTCTGGAAGAAAGCCATCAATATCACTTGAGCTGCTGCAGTTGATAGCTTGATTGTAGGAGCATCTTTTTTCTACCTTTCACTGTACGTGTCTGAGCAATTTGCAGTAAAATAAGAGTCTCTGTGCTGATGTCGCCAGTCCTTAGGTCTCTTTGGCTCAGAAACAAAAGTCATTGGACCCTCCATGGACTTAGCCCTGAGAAGAAAAAGTTGCCTGAAAGCCAAATTGCACAAGAAGTTTCAAAAACATATGCAGGAAAAACATCCAGAGAAGTAAATTTTCTGATTCAAGTGCACTTCTTGAATAACTCTAACAAGTGTGTCAACAAATACAGTATATTGGATGGCAGGCAACTGCAATGGCTCTTCGCCTTCCTAGCTCTTCCAGGTGAGGTAAATACAACCAAAATGCTATTTATGTGAAAAGATGAGGACAACAGATCATCACAGGCTTAAGTGATTTCTCCACAAAGATTCTGAGTGAAAAAAATTGAGATCCTCTGTAGCTCCTGATGAAAAGTTTCTGAGCACTAGTTAGGTAAATCTAGATCTTTGTGCATCAGGACCTTCACAGTAGGTCAGTGAGAGAAAATCAGAAAAAAAATGCATCCATTAGTGTATTATGACAATACTGCTACTGAATGCATACTCAGCATTCAGTGGGAAGATTCACTACTTTTATTTTAAGGAAGTAGTTTGATATAGCTGCTAGAAATGCAGTGTCAGGAAAAAGGGAGTTAGAGTTAACACACGGTAGAGAATGCAGATTGTTCTAACGTGTTTGTCTGGTGATATTCTCTCACTGATTAACCAAAATTTCTGTTTTTGAAGACGAACAAGCTTATTCTATTTCTCATTCTGAGAGCTGGAAGCAGCAGCTGATGTGATTAAGCAGCTGAGTGATAAAGCCACTCTTAATGGATCTTAAGAAGATCTGTGAGAAGAGGCAAAGTTCTGAAAATATAACAGGCCCTGTAACCAATCCTGCACAAACCATGCTGGGAACTAATGGAAACATCACACCCTCATCCCTTACCTTTCTGATAAGTACACATAGACCAACATCAGGAGAAGAACTTACCTGTGTGAGTTTGCATATTTGGAGATGTGGGTGTTTCCTGCTTCTTTACACAGGAAAGAGTAAAGATGTTTGCCTGAAGTTCCATTCTGTTCAGAAACTTCTGCAGCAGAGTGCTAGGTAGAATTTGTTTTCAGTGAGAGAGAAGTGTGGTTGCCCTGTTAGTCCTCCAGCCTGGGGTATAATTAAGCAACTTGTGTGATGTCTCATAAGGCAAAAAATATTAAGATGCATTTTGTTTGGGATTTTTTTTTTTAACTTAAGTAAAATTTCTTGATCCACAGACCGAAGGAGGAATCTGCCACCTTTCAGTCATAGGAAAAAAAATTACAGGGTCCGCTGCAATGTCCCCAGTGAGAGTAAAAACTAAGTCACTTGTGTTGTGGACCCTTTCCCTTAACGACTTCTCTCCCGCAGCCCCACATGAAAATTGAGAACTGAGATCTGGCCCAGCATTATCTCCTACTGATTTTCCAGAACACTCTGCTATGGAAACATATCCCAAGAATGACCATGCAATGGAGTCTCAGCCACAAGGAAATGTGTCTGAGAGATTAAGCTACCTTCAGTGAGGGAGCCACGTGAAGGCCTGTCTAATTCTGTATGTGTCATATTCATTCTATGTAGGAACAGCTCACTACAGAAATATCTGAGAGGGACCACAGCAATTGTTTAACATTATCTACAGCCAAATGGTTCAAAGGAAATCAGAAAGACAGCTGACTAGCTGAGAACTCCAAGGAGCTTATTTCCTGCATTTGAAAGTAGATCGGAAAAAATTAAAATGGCTGTTGCCATTAGCTGCAATCTTATTTATAATCTGGCATAAATGAAACCTTTTAGCAATAGAAAAAGCCTGGAATTGAAACAATGGAGTTAAACGGCTCCAAAGAAGAGCTGAGGAAACACTTAGGAAACTAAATTTAGGAGAAGGCATCTGTGAAGATCCTGTTGTCTTTGTAGCACCGAGGTATGTGTCAGGGCAGATACAGAAATTGGTATTGGAGCTCTCTAGTCATTTAAGTGCTCCATTTGTCAGCATCCCTATAATAGGCAAGGAATTCCCAAGAGAAGTAGACAAGTACTGTCATGCTGTGCCATGGGAGAACTAAAACACAGAATTAAGCAATTTGACTGAAGCCATGCAGGAAGGCTTTGAAACAGCAAGGTACAGAATCTGATCTCCTGAGAATCACTCCACCGTCTGATCCACAAGACCATTCTTCCTTATTGAGCCAACTGCTCAGCAACTGATCTCAGTCACCACAGACCACTTTTCCAACAGGAAATCCACATTCTGGGCTTTGCTTGAACCAGGTTGAAAAAGGATCTAGATGGTTCTGAATGGCAAATGGATAACAAGCAGGTTTAGAATCTGGGCAGACTTTGATCTGCAAGGGAAAAAGAGCACAGTAGAGGAAACAAGTCAAGTCAGAGGCTTGAAAGTTTGGCAAATGTGGATTAAGGAAGTATTGTTTATTGGTTTAAGTATCCTATATTCTTGTCAGAATATGCTTTTGTACTATCTAGAGCAAATATCCCCATTTGTCATCCATCCAAATGAGCATTCTTAATCTTTTATTAATAACTGCATTTCTTAAACCTGCCATTGGCATTTCCATGGCTCCTGGATCCTAGACCATTGTACACGTGCAGTCAGTACACAGCAGTGTTAATAGATTTTTCCATAGTAATTCTTCTGTAGTTGCTCACTTCCCAGACACCTAAGGAAATGCATCACATCCACAGTACAGTGTAGATACAGCTAGTGGGAAGTGCCAGGAAGCTGTCAGTAGGCAGTAGGGACGAGCTTACTAACCTGATCAGGAACTTTTGAACTTTACCATGCTGGGGACAATATAGAAATAATTGCCTTGTAAATAATTTCTCATTCGCAGCCATAGAGAACATGCTTCCCTGTGTGCATATCCATGTGGCTAGTTGATGCCTCCAGTAATTCCAGCCCCTGTAAAAAAACCCACTTCATATTATCATCTCCTTATCTTTCATGGTCAGGCCTCCTACTCAGGGTACCTGCATCAGCACCATTTTCTCTGTGCTGGTCTTGCTGACCTGTACCTTTTGACAGCTGTTGATAAAAAGCTAGTTACCACCAGGTGATGTTATGGTTGTTACAAGCAGCATGTGGTCCCAGGCCTCCATGTGAGGAGTTTTGCATTGCTTTTAAACACAGTCCTTCTTAAAAGTCGTTATGGATTTTCTGAAGTAGCATTGTTCATTAGGAAAAGCTAATTCTTTGAAACCAGACCTTCTAGTGAGAAAGAGCAGCTTTTTATAAATTGACTCAGTAAAAGTCTAGGGAAAAATTACGTAGTTATGATATCTGAATTTGATGTTTTCAAAATGAAGCCTTCTTTTTCAACTGGAAAATCTTTTTGTTTCCAATATTTATGTTTTTAAATGTTTAAAAAGTTGAGAAGCTCAAATGGAAAAAGTGGTTTTCAAAAACAGCGTATCAATATTTCATATCTACCCATTCTTTTTTTCCCCACGGATTATTTCCCACAGAATTGCCATTTGCTGTGTTTGAGAAGTGTAGGGTCTTTGTGCCATTTCGGGAAGAAAAGATACTTCAAAATCAGACCTTCACAGAAACAAAAAACTGCTTGAGACTCCTCTGTAAACTTTCTCTATTTTTTTCACATCACTGATGCCTATCCAGATATTGCAAATCAGGCACTCCTCTAAAGCGGTTCTTATTAGGGCCTTTGCCAATAACTTTGCCTGTTTTCCAAACATCTGCTTGTGTTTAGCAGGGTTCATTTAAAATCACAGACATTGGCAAAATGAATACATTCCATCATGTCCTTTACTGTAGATCACTTTGGTACTCTAGGTGTTATTCAGACTTTCTAGATCAAAGAAATAACCACTTCATATTTCAGTTCCAGGGTCTGAAATACTGCAAGAACAATCTGATCTATCTGTACAGTACTGTGCTGTTTCTAGTTTCATTTCTGGCTGATGAGGGCAAGTGAACAGATATGTAAGCACTTAAGAGCATAAATTGAATTTGAACTTCAAGCACTGATGTTTAATACATTGGACAAAACATGCCTAACCTTGCTGTTGTCAAGCTCTGAAACCAGTAAATAACTTCTTTTATACTGACTGCATCGGTACTGCAATGTACAGGGTCCCAGGTGGAGATTGGATACTTAGGGCTTAGGGAGTCAATCAGAGCCTGCAGTAAGGCTAAGATTTAAATGAAAGTGTTGCTGCATTGTTACTGCATGTGTGTCAGTATGTGTTCTTACAAAGGTGAACAGACTAGAGGTATATACACATAAAAATTGTTGCAAATGTCATTCATTCATTAGAACACAGGACTGAGTATTGAGTATCTCATCTCTAAAATGGGAATAATAATACTTCCTTGCCTGGGTAGGCATCAGTCTCGCCTTTGGTAAATCACAGGTATTTCACTACAAAGTCACATTTTGGTGGTCTTTTTGGCTATAGGGAGGGTTAGTCAGTTAATAATTACCCTACTAACAAAGTATTTGGCCCTTTTAAAAATTAAATTCTTGATGCTGTAAGAACAAGGGCCACAGAGAAAGGAAGAGTCTCTGCCATTGACAGCCCTTACTTTCTGATTGCGTGACTCGACTTTGCACCTCAACTCTCTGCACATTAGTGTCCCTGATTGTTAGATAAGGTAATGGTCCCCCAAGCTACAAAAACGCTTTAGCATCCCTAGACAAAAGGCACTGTGGAAGCACAAAAGAACTGTTTACATGAGTTAAAAAATAACTTTTAACCTTTGATCTTGAAGATCTATTTCACATATGCACCATATGCTCAAAGGCCTGACAGCTTCAGCTTCATCTTTTTTCCTGTGGGTGCACTCTTTGACTTCACAGCCCTTATGCTTTTAGCTTGATGGCATCCAAGATGTTTCTTAACAATCATATTCTGCCAGCAACACACATTCTTTGCTCCTCAAGATCTGGGAAATTTGCTGCATTCCTCTTTTTTCCACACTGCTCTCTGGAGAAGTTAACCTCTGAAGAAACCCAAGCAAACAAACAAGAAATCCCACAAGCATAAGGGATTTGCAGCATGTTGAAAATGCATAGGGGTGGAAAAACAACTCTGTAGTTGTCACCTGAACCTGATCCAAACAATCTGATCAAAGATGATAACAACTTTGTTTTGTGCAAAAAGACCTTTGTTTATACATCGGGTGCACAACAAGGGGAAACCATTAGCAACATTAAAGTAGCTGGAATAAGAAATATGATGGCTAGAAGAGAAGAACAGCAGCCAGCAGAAGAAATTCTGTTTTTATAGGGCTTCTGGTGACAAAGGAGATGGTATGGAATATGGAAGGCTTACTTCAGGGCAGATGTTTTTTAACTGATATCTTGCCTCTAATATTTGATTTAGGGAATGTTGTGGGACTATGAAAGGGGCAGGAATAGAACACAGATGGCCACAAACACCTTACATATGCACCTGTATGGTGATCATGTTGAAAGATTAGAAAAAAAAAGGAGACTGCTTGCCCAAGCCAAGGGGTCACAAAGAGAGTGAAAATGTGAGAAAGATAGGAGACCAAACAGCAGCCTCACACTGAAAACTGTGAACTGAGTCACATGAAAGTACAGGACAAGGAAAGAAAAAGGCAGATTCTTTCCCTGCTCTCCTCATCTTTGCCTTTCCAATCTAGCAGGCAACTAACAATCACATCACCCAGCACTTTCTCACTGATGACTTGATCTCATATGCCAATCCATTCAACACTCTCTCCATCTCTCTCTCCCTCCCTGGTCCCAACCTTCCTAAGCACATAAGAACAGCCATCCTTAGTTGTAATAAATGTCCACTTAAGAAGGTAGCATACCACCTCTGTAGGCCACCGGCAAATGCTGAGGGAAGGAGCATTAAGTCTAAATGTGGTTCAATTCTCTCCCAGGTTCTAGAAATCCACCAATTCAAGTCCTCCCCACAAGCCAGAACAGTCCTGGTTGGAGCTTTCTTTCATGAGGTTATCAAATCCCATTTTGAACCCATTCATACTTTTGGCCTCAGTGACATCCCTTGTCACTGAACTCCACAATCTGTGTGGAAAAGACATTCTATCCTTTTGTTTGTTCAACACTTCTCCATATGGTTTCACTTGCCTTCCAATCCATTTCTGGTATTATGAGAAATGGCAAATTCCTTTTTTGCTTTTTCCAGACCATTCATGATTTTGCAGACCTCTATCATAACATACCTCAGCTGCGCCATCTCCAAACTGAACAGCTGATGTAGTCTCTCCCTGTACATGTCATTCCTGTCCACTAATTATTCTTTCTCCTTTACTTTGTGACTCTTCTAGTTCCAATATATCCTGTTTTCAGCAGGAAAGACCAGCGTTCAGGACAGCATTCCAGGTGTGACATGTCAAGGTTTTAGTCTTCCCATGGCATCTCCAAGTCTACTGAATTCAACAAGAAGCTGAAGGCAAACAGCTGGTAGCTGAATTGCAACCAGTTGTAATCAGTGTAAGTCCTCTTGTACTATACAAGTACTTCTAAAAAACAAAGAATGAAATAAACAAAATTAGCAATCACCAAAAAAAAAAAAGTCCAATCACTGCAAAATAATAAAATTTTTGCCATCACCCAAAATAAACCAGCAGCAGAAAAATAAATCTGAAAAATATCACTAACACCAAGTTACTGTGCCAAATGTTGCCTTCTGCCTTACAAAATAATGGATGATGATTTTATTTCAAACTCTAAGCAAAATAAATTGGATTCTGGTAAAGTTAAAAAATTAATAACTACAATACTTTCTGAGAGTGGCAAATGCTTCTTAGAAAAGCAAACAATACAAAGCAAGTGTAATGACTAAAAGAGAAGGCAAATGGTGAAAGCAGTAAGCGTGACAACTACTAATGGAGGACTATGGAATGATCAACATAAAGAAAAAGGTAGAATACTAATATTAAGACTCTGGAATACTATGTGAGATATCTCTGAGTACTGTCATTCAGTCATCCTAGGTTGGAAAACTGTGAAGTGATGATATTGATTGTTGAAGCTTTGTTATAACAAGTAAGTTATGTTTAAAGTGCTTCCTGTAGTTTCAGAGTTGAAAATGTGTAACAAGTCAAGTAACTAGATTCTAATTGTACTTACATCAATCTTTCCCCAAATTCCTAGAAATCTGAGGTGAGCATTGAGAAGCAAAATCTTGCCTCTGATTAAAACTTGATTATACTAAGAATAGGGGCCTTTCAACCTGAGGAGTGACTTTAGCTTATAAAGCATTTTGAGAACCTCTAAGCAAGGGCTAGCCATTTGGAAGAATCATCTTCAGATTAATTAATGTTTTATGGGCTATTTCTCAGAGTAGTTTCAGGAATCTTCACGGAATAGAGGCATTCTTTTGAGCCACTTTTTATAGCTATTTCTCGTGATTCAGGCATGTTCCCTTTCTGTTCCCATCTAGCCTCCCTAGTTGTGATGATACCAGTGATTGTGGGGCTGTACAGGGAACAGGACCAAATTAAAAACATATGTATTTCTAATTTTAATACTTTAATCAGATCAATTCCTCAATTTCCTGTCCATCTCCACAGTCAACCACAAACAACAAAGAGGAGTAAATGTTTGGGGCCAAGGGAGGCAAGTAGGAATTTCTTAACATTGTGGCTCTGCTAGGAGGATTTTCTTGGAGCCACAGCTTCAGATACAGACAGGTGATATACGATATTCATCTGTGTGTCTTTTTAGGTCCTTTCTTTCTGCTAAAAATCCAGAACTACTGGTGTCATGATAATAGGTCCACTTGGTTTATTTCAATAGTGACCTAGTTGTTGAATCAGCTGCTGGGCAGAGGAGTTGATGTGGCCATGGAATCAGTTAGTTAAACTGGCCAGTCACTGTGAGGTAATGAGGTAAACAAGATTGTACCAAGATTTGTTACAAAAAATTAGACCAAGTCACAGCTGGTAAGGTGAAGAAATTATTTTCAAATACCCAGTGTTAAGGGCCTATGTAATAAAACACTGCCTGTTTGTTTGCAGAGTTACTCATTCTTGTAACTATCTGAAAATAATCTCTGCAATACTGAATATGGATATTAATTTCAGTGAGTTGATTCCTATTTGCAAAGGAGAGGCAATAGTTAACCAAGTGCGTCTTTGGAGCAAAGAACTTCCCAAGAAGCAAAATACTTCCTTAATTGAGACATTTTGTCATAGAAACTATTAGGACTGATGTAGAAAAAGAATGTAGTACGATATATAGCTAAACATGATAACACCTCTTCCCTTGCCCTTCAAATGCGATGTCAATATTGATGAATAACTGTTTAAAAGCCACCCAGAAAATTCTCAGTCTATAAAAGCCTGAAGACTCACTCTGCTGAAGAAGTATGTTCTAACACATGATAAATGTAGAAAAGTGTATGACAAAAAGTAGGTGCAATACAATAGCAACATTTTAAATTACTTTTTATGTTTTTACAAGGAAACAGAATGTACTTTCTGATGTACATTATAGATATCATATCATCTCATTAGCAGCTGTAACAGAAGACAAGAGGAGATTAATTATTTCCTTTCTTTAATGACTAGATTTATTCAGTAGTGGCTGAACAGTACGTGTGACCATTTCACAGGAAAGCAGAGGTGGTTAATGAGAGCTTCATTAAGACTGATGATCAAACAATACTGTAATAAAGGCATAAATTCAGAGGCTGGGATATTATAAAGACAGGAGAAAGCATTGCGAATGTGTAGTCTGACCTCTTCTGTAACAAAGACCGTTGGATTTGGAATTAATGTCCTGACTATTAAAAAAAAGTTTTGAATTTAAAAGATTCCCATTGCAGGAGATTGTACCAGAAATTGTTGGTAGTTGTTCTGACAGCTATTTTTCAGCAATATTATAAAATTTACTTGATTTCAAGTCTGAATGTACTTAAATTCAAGTTCCAATAAATGTCTCTTGTTCTGCTAGGTGGCTGGGAACACCAAACAGGTAATGTTATCTGCTTTTTGCTTTACTACCATAAAACTGTCTTTGGCTTTGAAACTGAAGAGCTCTCTATTACCACTTTCCAACCCCCTCCCCCCCTCCATGTTGCTACGTGATGGCTCTGATAAATTCACACCTTCATCCTCCTTTTCATAAACTAAACAAATTTGTCTCTTTCAAATTTTCACTGAGGCATTTTTTCCAAATTTTTAATAATTCTTATGTCCTTTTTCTTGCACATCTCCAGTATTCAGACCATCTGTCTCACTTGGTCTTGATACACCATTCCATCTGTTGCCACAGCAGTGCAAATCAGAGGCAGAAGATCTCCAGTTTATAAATTAACACTTTTCTGTGCAGTGTTGTTTGGGTGAACCTGATGTTCATCTACATGTCCATTGAGATGTCCAACTGCTTTAATAGCAGCTGAGGACTAAGCCATAGTGAATACAAGCACAAGTGTCAATATGTGTGGGTTTCTCATCATGAATAACCCAACAACAGCTGAAGAGATCAGATTGTTGTGAATGACTGAGTAGAAATGCTGAGGTAAAACTGATGGCATTTTGTGTGAATCTGAAAAGATACTGGAAACTACGTTCATCCTGTTTATAAGATTTTTTTTTTTTTTAATTCTAATTTTAAGGTCCTGACTGAAGTATCTTGTTAGGAGCAAAAATTGCCCTATGCTGCCTCTCTAGACCATAGAGACAGACACCTTCATGGGGCTGTTCAGATCTTTTGATGGGGCCTTATACTTTCACTCACCTTCTGTTATGTGTTATATAGTAAGAATCCTAATGGATCTGCATTACAGATCACCGCTTGCACTGCCAGTTCTTCATCTGTCTATTGTTATTAAAGAACAACAGGAGAAAGCAACTAATTTGTAGAAAGGCAGATCCCTGTGATTTATATGGAGGAATGCATTAGCATTCAGCCTTTACTACAGTAAAAACTTTCACTTACAAAGACTGTAGGGAAAAGTAGCTACAAACCTTCATCATCATGAATAATTAACCGTGACAGAAGCTGAACTTATGATTCATCTCTCAGTTACTGTTTGTCCAGCAGATAATATCAGAACTGACCAAAACCAAACACAAAACCCACACCACACCCAGTCAATCTGTCAAAAGCTGCTCGTGCCTGCAACCAGATGAAACAAAATAGACTCTTTAAACAAACCACATTTTAAAATTATTTTTAGTGTGTGAGCTAATTAAGATCCTTCTGTTCTTAGAAGGCTGTTTATTATTCAAAGTGTAAATTGTCTGGGAATGCTACAATTTTGGGACAGATCGTATATGCAACTCAAAAGTGGAACAGATATTACAAGAGAAAGGAGTTGGGAGAAGAACCCAGAAAAGCAACCTTACGTGCATATATCTAGAAATCTGGCTAAAATGCAGCACTTCTGTGACATGGTCTCTTAATAGAAGTGCACCAGGAGATCAGGAAGGACAGGAGCTAAGGAGCTGTGGGAAATATGAGGGAAGATCAAGAGGCTTCCCAAGAGTAAATGAGCACTTAAGGTTCAGTTTTGACCTTGAAAATTTGAATACATACATATAGGTCCTCCGAAAGCACTTCTAAATGTAGGAGCGGGGAACATTCTTAAGCTATCCAGCTGTAACTTCAGTCTTCTGATTTCAGTGTAGTTCTGTGTTTGTTTTTAATCCTATGGTATAAATTTTGCTTGGGTTGTCAGTGCTGAAGGGATGTTTGGAAGCCTCCTTTGATGTCAGATTTGATGGTTCTCCATCCCAGCACTTTGCTTGCACTAACTGCAGACTAACACAAAGGGAGTAATATTTACAGATCTACAGACAGGGCAGTGTGTGCACGTTTTTTCTGTAGCTTTCCTGAACCAAACTTTGGAAATATAGAGAAGAAATAAAAGTGTGCAAATGAGGGAAGACAGTGAGAGAACTAATATCAGAAGGGGAAAAAAAACCCCAAACCTGACTGAGGAAAGAAGATCAGAGAATACAGGAGGGGCCTGACTGGAAAAAGCTGACAGCCAGACACTACTAACTTTTGCCTTCAGTTCAGTTATTGTGCTAACGCTGGAAAGCTACATCCTCAGTGGCCTGTTTTTTCATGCTAGCTGTCTCTTTCCATTTATGACCAGAGATGCTTGTTCACCATAGTGATTTTTAAATAGTTGTTAACAGGCTCTGAAGCTGAAATGTGGAAAGCAAGTCCTACCTCTCAGAATTATTGTTGGCAATAGCTGGCAGCCTTCTGGTGCAGGTATCAGTACATCCATTTTGACTGGCTTACATGTGCAAAGTTTTCTTTGCAATCATAAAATGTGGATATGAAACTGTTATTTTATCCATAGCTAGCTCCTGAAGCACAAGACGATTCTGTCATGAGGGAAAACATCCAGCTCACTAAGCTGCCCCAAGTAGGCCAAATGTAGATAGATCAAATAAATGCAGGGACTGAATAATAAACAAAGGAGCTACAATAGTTATAAATAAATTTTTTAACAGAAAATTTGTTGCTGAAAAGTTGTAGCAAAATAGGATTTTAAGAAGAGTGTGCTTGGCTGTGATTAATAGAGGGACAATGTTCTCTGTGTGCTTCTGCTTTGGTATTCAGCAAATACCTTGGAGCTTTTGTTTTGGTTTTTCATGCTCCCCAGGGTAGGATATTCCAGGGTTGCTCAACAAATAGCTGCTCAAATGATATTGCTTAGGCTGCTTGTATCTGCCAGAGTAGCCCTGCCCAACTGTGCGGATTCTTTTAAAAAAGCTAAGGAGGGAGAAGAAACACTTAATGATAACGAAATAAGAAGTGCCCATGTCTGAAAAAGGAATACGAGAACAAAGAAGATGAAGAGTGAAAGGAGTGAAGAAAAGGTGAGAATGGACATCACCGGCAATTTCCAGATCTGTATATGAGGAACACAGACCCTTGCCAAGAAAGTAGAACATTTTAAAATTAGTTTGGAGGTCGTCCTGGAAAATGTACACGCAGAACAATTCTGCAATGGCAGCAGGAGGGATGGACTGGACGTGAACTTACTGGGTCTCTTCCATCTCCAGTTTCTATGAAAATAGTCACCATTCTTTAGCAATATGATAAATATTTAAAAAATCATAGATACAAACTAAATAAAACATATTAAATAACAAGTTCAGCCAATTTAATCATGACTTTTCAACTTTTTAAACCAAGACAGCAGGGAGGAAGAAGGAACAGGCTTGAGATTTTTAGTCCTCTTTGTTTAAGGCTAATTCACATACGACACACCTTCATGAGACTTGTTCAATAACATTTGTGGAGCTGGGCTGGAGTTGTTGTTGGATTGTCCTCAGTCCACAGGGCTGCTGGTTTTATCCAGTGCATACTGGGTGCTGTCTCTCTCTAGCAGCCTTTAATTCAGATTTTGCCTTGTTTATGTTTCACTCCTAGCTGGACCAGTAGATTTCATTTTGGGTAGTGTAACACCAGTCTATTCCTTTCAGCATTTAGTCACCAAAAGCTGATTCCTTTCTTCATTCCTTTCCTGACCAAAACAACATCAACTGCCCTCCAAGAGCATATCTGCTCCTCTGTAAGAGATCCATGTGTTGCAGATACGCAGACTTCATGGTCCTCAGCAGGGGAAGAAGAATTTTTGGCTTGAAAAACGTAGAACTCATTATTTGAGCACGTGGTGTATCCACAAAGTCTAGCTGCAGCGAGGGGACTTGTGTTCCATGGGACAGCCACTAGACAGTGATATAGCCACATCTACACAGCCAATGTCAGTTTCACACCCCTGTAATAGCCCCAGCCTCTCTCTCGCATTTCCTTCAGAGCCTGACAGCTCAAATTTTCTCTGAATCTCAGTCAAAACTCAGCTTGCATATGTTCCTTCTGAGTACTCATCATTCAGTCTCAGCAGAGAGAAAGGCTTGAATAATATACAAGCCAAAGATGAGGAACATTCTGGGGTAGAGGGAGCCAGGGATATGCCTTGCTTGTGGTGCTCAGCTTGTCCAATGGAAAGAAGACCTCAGCTTTCTGAGTCGTCAGTCTTCAAGCTATCAGTCTAGCTTCTTTTATTAGCAATAAAAGTAGTTTAAGTACTTGAGGCAGACACAGTCATTCTCTCTGTCACATACTTCCCTAAATTTATATAACAGAACAAAAAAAATAGAGAGCCTGGTTTAAGCTTTATCAGTATAATTCTCTTCAGCATATCAGGCCCTGAGAACAAGATTCGGCCATTGGTAACCTGCCTCAAATTTTGGCTTCAGCTTCCCAGGCAACTGGCTCAAGCCACTTACATCCACACCCATTATATTAAGCATACCTCTGGCAAGCACCAGCTGCAACCTCAGAAAGTTTTGTCAGAATGAACATCAGACTTTCCAGTTATCCCATTTGACTTTGCATCTTGCCATCTAGCCTTTACATCTTCTTCCTGACCCTTTCTTCTTCCTCAGCCACATGCACACCCTGGATAAGGGACACAGATAAGCTGGAAGAGGCTAACTTACAGGAGAAGCAAGCCTGTCCTAGCCCCAATCCACCCTCCTGACTAGGGCCAGGTGAATTGGGCAGCTTTCCAAGACCTTTTGGAGAGCTGCCTGACTGCTGCACTTGAGAGCTGCAAGAATTCTGTTTGGGAGGTTATTTACATCTCTGTCCAGATGTTGGACAAAGAGCTCGCTATTTAGAGATACAATTGTAACTGTCCTCTTAACCATCTGCAGAGTTTCTGCAGGAAAATGCTTCTGTGGGAGTATTTTGTCCTTCACACCTAGAGGACACCAGCAGTGGGTGAACAAAATACCTGTATGCAAAGAGCAAGCTTCAATACTCTGCCTTATAAGCTGACATCTGCCCTGTTTGCATCAACGCATGACCTCACCATACCTTTGTGAGACTCCGTCACCTCATGGCATCTGCACATTCCCTATTCTGGCTACTGACTAGGAAATTGGAGAGGAGTAAGTCATCCACACAGCCAGTGTAAGATGGGTGTGCAAGGCCATCCAACAAAGCCATTATTCATGATGAGGGATCATCAAAGGCATCATCAAAAGAATCAGCAGCCTAACATAACTTGTCCAACTGTACCCTAAAGGACAGTCCATGAGACCCTATTTGCCTTAATGCTGCACAGTAAGATACGTTACATACGTAAGTTCCTCAGCAGATACAACTGACTACAGATGCCACTCCAATCATCTCCTCCAGGAGTCCTTCCCAGCAGTTGCCTACCTCTCTCCCAAGACACTTTTCCCTCTGAGTTGCTAACGTGTTTGAGCACCTGATGATATACAGTTGGAAACCACACCAGCCCTGCAATCAGACAAAATCCGTGCAAGAGGAAACTAGCTGTTTCTGAGGGTCCTTCTGAACTCTCTCCTTGTTCTGTGAGACACCCCTTGTTGCTCCCTGAAGAATATCCCTGCTGACACCACAGATGTCTTTCCATCACAAGGGACCTGCTGAAGCTTGACAAACTTCCTTGACAATGCAGCCTTTGATCCTTTGAGATCAAACCCTGAAGGCCACAGTGCAGTAGAGGTGACCACACCACCCTGGAAACCAGAGAAGTCTCTTGCCACCTCAGCTTTTCTCTTCCTTACCCTTAGGTCTGGCGTTCCAGCTGAGCCCTTCCTGGCTTTTCCTTGTTTAACTGCTTGTGGTATTTCCAGGAAATATTCAAAGGTCGTTTTGACTTGTAGTTTTAAAGGAACAAACAGCTGCGTGTCCTCTGTATTTCTGTGTATTCCTTTTCTTTTTACTCTCACATGTGCCTTTGAAGTAGAAGTGACCCTCAGTATTTGTTGGTTTGCTTCTTTCACAGGCACTGTATCACTGAGCAACTAATGCTGTTGAGTATTATAAGAAATAGGGAATTAAATAATAAAAATAATATATTTGGCTTTTACTTGTTATTTTTATGCGGTATGTGAAGTGTATGTTGCATATGGCAAAGGCAGAGAGAAGCTGGAATATAAGGACTAGCTCCCAAATCAAGTCACTACTGAAGCTGGCTTGGATTCGGAGTCTCTACTAAAAATGGCAGCTTCATCTGCAAAGAGAGTGATAGAGTCAAAACCGCAATCAACTGTCATTAGCACAGGACTCAGAATGTTAGTGGTTCCCTGGTGTAAGGAACTTACTCTTTCCTTTTCCTCCCACCTAATTCAAAATAAATTGAGGCCATGTAAAACAAAATGAAGGATAGCACGGGTTTCAAAAGGACAGCATGGGTAATTCTTTCTCTGGAATGCTCTATGGCCAGCTGTGTAGGCTATTTCCCTGCTAAGTAAAAGATGTGGGTTCAAATCTGCTTAGACATAGGAGGAGCTGAGCCTTCTGCATCCTGGCTGACCTCTCCAAACACTGGGATTGGAGGGTGCCCTGACAAAGTGCATTCTGGTCTGCTTGAACTCCACAGGCGAGATAGAGGAAGAATGCCTGCCGTGTTGCTCAGGCTTAGATACAAGGGCCCTGAATGGATGTAACTTTACTACTACCTTGGCTTCTGTAGTTAAGCTCTAGGAAGCAACACGTTGCCCAGCAAGAGTACAGAAGGTCCCTATGGGCTTGTCCTGCTGCCTCTCCATTGTCCCATTTTTATTGGCGGAAACAACTTTTGCTCTGCTGCCACTATCATGGTGAAAGAAGCAATCACAAAGTGATGAAATGACAGATAATGGGGAGCTACAATTAATATCAGGAAAGATAAAAACCCTTCTGTTACATTGTTTCCTATTTGATACAACCATGCTTCAAATACTGGGCCACACAAAACCTATGGCATAAATTCTATGGTTGGCTAAGTCGGGGTAGTGCAGCAATTAGTACAGCAATATCTGACTTACAGATTTTGTGGAAGAAGTTTGCAAAGGGACCACAATCTGACATCTGACTTGGATCACTTCCCATTTTAAAGGTTTTGTTTTCTTCCATCTTTTCTGTCTCTGCCACATAACTATAGGATTGGACTGTAGAATGGCACCAGAATCTGAGTATAAGGCTACATGCTACTTTTCCTAAAAAAAAAAGAAATAAATTTATGAGGTTAAGCGATTTCAGATATAAACTGTATAATGATCCCAAAAGTCAGTGTTGCTCTCAACCAATGTTGACAGGTCTTTGAATGTGAAAAGCAGTGTAAGAATGTAAGTGCTAGCAAATAATGATGAAAACATTTCATTCTCTGCATTTCAGTTCTTAAGATCCAAATAGCAAATCTGGAGCCATACGTATCCGCACAACCACACAACAGTTCAACTGTACAGAGCGAGCTGAGGATTTTCTGCTGCGAGAGATACAGGACTCTGGTATCTTTACTGCCTGGGGTCCAGGTGCCAGGGAACAGCATAAACCAGAAGCTGTTAGTTAACTGGGAGATGTCCCCAGTCTTGAAAAGAAAACTGAGGGAGCGATGCTTTCCTTCCCCACAGCAGTGTCCCCACAGCTGCAGGGTTAAGAACTCGGGTGCCAGCCTGTCGGGTGAGTGCCGCCGCATGGGAAACGGCCAGAGCCAGGCAGCAGCGCTCGCACCGCGGCCGCACCCCCGTGCCGTGCGGGGGAACTCGCACGCCGGCCAGCTCAGCTGCGGAAAGGTTCATGCAGAGCTATCCGACGTTCCCGCACCTCCTGGGCGGTATGCGCCATGTCCTGGCCGGGGACGCCGTGCCCGGGAGCAGCGGGGCGCGGGCGGCGCGGGCCGCTACCTGTGGGCGCAGCGCGGGGCGGTGCGGAGCGGAGCGGGGCGCGCCCGGGCGGGTCCCCGCGGTCGCCGCCGCCGCCGCCCGCCCCGCCTTGCGTGGCCCATGGGAGCCGGCCCGGGTGCCGGAGGCGGCGGGGAGGGCTGGGACGGGGCCCTGGCCAGGGGTTTCTCTCTCCCCCACCCCCTTCCTCCCCTCGCCGCCGGTTCCCGTGAGGCTGCAAGTGCCGCCGCGGCAGCTGGGGGGCCGGCGGGGGATGCTGCTGCCGCCGCCCTGCCCAGTGCCGGAGTAAGGGCAGGAGCTGGTGGCGGCAGGAGCAGCCCCGGCGGCGGGAAGAGGTGAGCGGGGCGCGGGCCCGCGGGGCAGGTGGGTGCGCGCCCGGGAGCGGGGCCGGGGCCGGGAGCGGGGCCGGGGCGGGCAGTGCTCCCGCCGGGGCCAGCCCGCCCGCGCTGGGGGCTGGGGGCACACGGGGAAGGGAAGGGGCGCAGCCTGCGGGGTTTGCACGGGCGGCGAGGAGAGAGCCCGCAGTGCAGCGCCAGGGTCTGGCTTTGGGGGTGCAGAAACCCAGAGGAGCAGAGCCCCCGGCGAGGCGGTATGGGGGGGGGGCAAGGCGAGGGCGACGGGGAGCCAGGGGCATTTCAGGCTGAGCCCGGCCGGCCGTTCCGGATGCAGACGTAATTCCACGGAGGGACCCCTCCGCCTCCCCTCCCCAAGTCCTGGGCAGGGTGGCTTGTGATACATGTAGGATCAGGCAAAAGGAGAAATTTCCGTAGAGCTCAGAGGTGTTTTCTCTGGCTGAAGTTATCTAGAAATAATATTGAGGGGAAGAACAGTAATTCATAACAAAACTTTAAAGCGCAACAGGTTGTTTTAAGGAAATCACACGCGCTGGGAAAAAAAATCACCTCAAGTGGTCCTGATATAAAATGGCTAATAGCAGTATCATGCAAACCGATTTATAACACAGTTACGAGTTTTGGCATCTCCTAGCACTACTCAAAACAAATTTCACCATATATCCAAAGAGAGACTCTAAACACTAATGGATCTGTTGTTAAAATCTTCATTTTTACTTCTGTGAATACAGCATATGATCCTTAGAATTACTTTCATATGTTTGTTTGAAGTGTTTCCCTTTTTACTGATGTTTTTCCTACTTGAAATGTGTGGTCCATTATGCAGAGCCCTCATGTTCACAGTCCGGCTCTGCCCCCAAAACCATCTGTGTATACCTTTCTGTGCAGCCCTAGTGCAAACTAGAATTAACGCTGCTGGACACCCTGGGCTGGATTCAGAGGAGTAGGGGAGATAATGGGCCAGTAGCCCTACATCTGCCAGCCATGCCCAGTGCGGTGTTAGTGTTTGGTCATGTGCGTGGGGAAGAGTGGCTCTGCAGGCTTTTCCTGATTTCCCCCTTCGAGTAGTGTCTCTATCACAGTCAGGACTTTTTCGCCTCCTACTCGAGTTTCACCACCTGGTGTACATGCACAGAGGATGTGCTGGGAGGGGCAAGGTCAGGGGAGTATTAGTGAGGCGTTGCTAAGGCTATTTCCGAGACAGTGTAGTGTCCCTGAAAGTGTTTATGCTAATTGTGGAAATTAGAGCTCTTAACTCCTGTTCTTGATTTAGGCTGAGGCTGGGCAACGGTGAACTCTTTTCACTTACTGTCCTGCTCTTCTTGCCTCACCACACTGCAGGACTAAGCTCTCCGTTCAATGAGAAATGCAAGTTCCAGCCCTGGGGACAGGATCCAGTTCTGTTCCCTGTGCTTTCATTGGGGTCTGGTCATGGATCCCAGTGTTGTGAAGGCTGGATCCATACACCTCTTCTAGTTGTGAGAGTGGAAAAAATTACTAGGAATATTTTTGCTGAGGTTTACTGAGTGGTGGCGAAGGGATCTGATGGCTCTTCAGATGAAACACTGTTTCAATGACTAGCTTACATTTAATTAATGTGAGTTGTTGAAAAGTAGGCAGTTTTAAAGCAGGTTGATTACTTCAGGTTGGTGATGAGAAGGCAAACAATTTCTTTTATTCTAGGACGTGACATGGCTGATGTTTGGGGTCATCTATAAAATTATTAGGGCGATCCCAACTCTGTGCCCGAATGTGTGTCAAAGTAGCAATAGAGCGGTATTGACACAGAAGGTTGTACAGTTACCTTCTATGCTAAATTTTATGGCTCAATGAAAGAATTCAGATCCCACATCTGTCAGTCTGACACCCTTTGCGCCATTCTCAAACCTCAGTACTTTCTTGATATTTGATAAGCTTGTTAGAATTATCTTCCAAAACATAAGCAAAAATGTCAAGTGAGGCAGTGGAAGCTTTTTCAGTCTGTTCCCATTCTGTGTGCATTTCGGGTGCGAACTGTTGCATCTACTGTTGGTTGCAAACAACCTCTTCTGCATAAGTTGATAGGCTTTCTCAGTCACTTATTAACTGCAAGAGTGAGGAATGCTTTACCTGCACTAATTTGTGCCAACGATTATAAGAACATTATTGACACTCAAGTAGACTGAGGGGGGGAATTGAGAGGGTGGTAGCTTCTCTGCTGATGTATCAGGGCTAATTCTGTATAAGCACTTTTTTTGTTCAGCTGAGAAAGTTAGGATAGATGAACTACTCAGCTCACAAAGTATAAGAGATTGTAATCTCTTCATGTGTATGTGAAATGCTAGTGAAGGCAACATGATCTGGTGACTTAATTGTAAAGATGATTCCAGAACCTGTTCTGGGCTCGGACACTGACCTTGGGCAAACCATTTCCTTTCAGTTTTACAGTTTCAAAAATGGGGATAAGAACCGTGCCTTACAGGGTCTTGTTAGAAATGTCTTGTTTAGAAACAGGGGTTTCTAAAGTACACTGGAATTTCCATGCAAAAAGCTCTGTATTGTTGTAAGGTATGGTTACCATATGGGAACAGGCAAAGCACAGGGGTTCAGAAGTTTCTGATCCCTTTTTCTGCCATTTTCAGGAGGGTTCAACTGACTGTTGTGGTGCATAGGGTCAGGTGACCGCTTCTCTGTTCTGCAGTCTTCAGGTGGACCTTATAACTAGATCCCCTGTGCCTGAAACTAGCTTTACTTATCTAAATCCATTTTGGAGTTGGAGGGAAAACATCATGCTACTGAACTTGATAAATCCTATTTATTAATAATTAGTTTGGGGTACTTGTGGCTGCCATATTAACCTGCCTCTGCCTAAAGTACCTGGCACTGGGACAGAGACTAGCTGGTGCTGAATACTTTGGTGGACGAGATACTGAACGCCTGAGTGTCTGGTATGGCTATAGCAGTTAGTAAGTGCCTGGGTTCTGATTTTTGCCTCTTGAAAAAATGTATGTGTGTATGGGGGGCAGGGGATTAAACCCAGCTGTGACATTGCAGATATAGATACACAATATTCTCTTGTGCAGAAAGTGAGGGCCGTTGTGCTGTGTCTTAAGAGTCTGGAGGTATATTTGAACCATTACTCCTCCGGACTTGTCAGAGTGCAAGTACTCATGCTTAATGGTAGCACTTTGCATGCTAACAGTGACCATTCCAACACATTGCACAGGGAATGGGAATTTGTGATGACAGATACAAAGAGAAGAAAAAGAAGACAGAGAAAAGAAAGGAGGATGGGGAAGGAAAAGGAGCAAAGGTGTCAGTAATCCTAGCAAAGGGAATATTTTCCAGTAAGGACTTCTGAATGTGATGTAAAAAATAACAACTGAAAGTTTTATTTTACTACACAGAGACCAAATTTTTCCTTTGATCTCTGTAAAAGCTTCCTTTTGGCATCTGTGGGAGATCAGTGGAGAGAGGGGAGTGTGTAGTCCTGAATTTATGATGCAGCCCATGGACAGTCATGAAATGGAATTCAGTCCTCTCCAAAAATGAATCAATAGCTGTGAGTCAACCAGAAAAGTACACTCATGGTCCTGAAATAAATGATAAAAATCAGTCTGTTCACAGACATCTCACAACCAGAATAATAGGTAAGTTATCTGAATACTCTGTTCATTGCAGCTAGACTGTTGGCATCTATTTTAAAAAATTAACTCAATGTCCATGCTTCTGTCTACAGGAATTCCTTAATAGACTTGGTTTGTGTAATGTTTTACACAAATACACTATTTTTGAGACTTTTACCAGTATTCAGCATCTAGAAACAGTTATTTCAGCTTAATAACTTAGGAAAACATTAAGTGACCTCTAATGAGTAACAATAAATTCCTACAACACTTTCTTAAATTATGGGATCAGTTTAGTAAATTTTGCTAATTACACTTACTACTTGAAAATAGCAATATGTGAACTTTAAAAGATACACCAACTTCTCTGAGCAAACCAAATAAACAAGAATTCATAGAACTTAAGATAACTGATTTCAGGATTTTTTTCAAGTGTTTATCATGAATAATCAACATGTATGTCTATTCATCTACAGAAAGCTTGCTTTAACTTGAAAGAGTTTCACATCTGATGCTCCTGTTTACTCATTGTGCTGCTGCTATACTTGGACACTTGGTATCTTGAATTAAAACACCAGGGGCTTTGGGTTCCTTTACATACATCTTATGAGAAACAGAACATTTAGGACCAACCCAAAGCAAAGTTGAATGTTAAAGTGTCACCATAATCATCCCTGCTATAAGAAGCTCTGCCTGCTTTCTGCCTTCAGTCAGCAAGTCCTTCCAGCACCATGACACTGCTCAGAGCCGTCTGTTGGGTTTTGCTGCTGACCTGTTACTGTTACCAATACTTGTCTCCACTTAGGAAGACATCTCATAAACCAGAATAGTGGTCTACCATATGCCCTCCAAACAGAAGAGAGAGCTGGTACCTACCATAAAGTGCTGAAGTTGCCTCAGGCAGCTTAGGTTAAAAAGATGAAAGAAATTTTGTCTTTCCATTTCCTGTCCTCATCTCCCCAAAGCAGAGCTAAGTAGATGTAGTCCTTTTCTCCAAGAAATACCATCTAACCTGTATTTTCTGCCTTCTGTTCTCTGTGCTTTCTTTTTATCTTGTAACCTTAATCTTCTTGAAAAGGGGACATTCATTCCCCATTCCTGTTTTTCCACCCTCTGACTCACCAATGCCCTGGCACCATTAATTAAGCATTTGCTTGTGAAGTTTCTTGGTTTGAGACCTGCCTGTGCTAAAGGAGGACCATTGAAGACAAGCTATTGGAAGAATGGAAGATTATGGTGAGATTTCCTCCAGCCCCATTACTGCTGGCTCTTCTAGTACCAATTGGAAGCATCAGGAGGGGACGGGGATGGCAGCACTCTGACTGTTTCAGTGCATGTGCAACAGATTTGTGTCTCTTATACTGCCTGCTAGTGTCAAAGTGTTCAGCAAACTCATGGCTGTGTTCATATGGTCCATTGCACAAAACTTTCCACAGAGGCAAGGCAGAAAGGGAAGTTGAGGTCTGGTGTTGATGGGGTTCATCAGTGAAGTTACAGATTAGGGACTGAGGCAGCAGATGGGTTGTTCATCCAGTCTTCTACTTAAATTCTTTTTTGAGAAGCCTGAGCTGATCTAGAGCTCGCAGACGGTTTTGTTGGCACCCTTCCCTCTTCCCAGAAAAGTTCAGGTACTTTTGAAACACACAGTGAGTGCCATTTCAGGTGCACAGCAGTATGCTGCCCAGCTCACAGCTGCTGTGCCTCAGAAGGGCAACAATCTTTTGTAGGTCCTGTGTCAGGTCTGCCAGACCAGTGCAGTTATCTCTGATATTCTAGCAAGGCACAGTGTAGGCAGGTTTAAATGTCTAGACTAGTGCCTCAATAGTTGGTGCTTGTGGCCAGGATTGCCTCCTTATTCCCCGTCTCCTTCCACCTTTCACCTCATGGCTGTCTTTGGCACATGCAATGCAAGTTTCTGCTCAGTACTTTGACGCCACTTGAAACTCCATTGCAGGAAGCCATGACTGAATGGGTCCACATGTACCACACTCAGTCTGCTATGGTAGCTGCTTTCAAGATGACCTGTTTAGCTGTGTGTGTTTTTAAGTATTTTGAACATATCACGGAATCACAGAATTTTCAGAGTTGGAAGGGACCTCTAGAGATCATCTAGTCAAACTCCCCTGCTGACACAGGAATGCCTAGAGCACATTACTCAGGACTGCATCCAGGCGGGTCTTGAAAATCTCCAGAGAAGGGGACTCCACAACCTCCCTGGGCAGCCTGTTCCAGTGCTCTGTCACCCTCACCGTAAAGAAGTTTTTTCTTAGGTTTGAATGGAACTTCCTATGTTCCAACTTGTGTCTGTTGCCCCTCGTCCTGTCACTGGGAACCACTGAAAAGAGTCTGGCTCCACCCTCCTTCAACCCACCCTTTAGATACTTACAAGCAAGCATAAGGTCTCCCCTCAGCCTTCTCCAGGCTAAAGAGTCCCGGCTCTCTCAGCCTTTCCTCATAAGGGAGGTGCTCCAATCCCCCAATCATCTTTGTTGCCCTATGCTGGACTCTCTCCAGTAGTTCCCTGTCCTGCTTGAGCTGGGGAGCCCAGAACTGGACACAGTATTCCAGTTGTGGCCTCACCAGTGCAGAGTAGAGGGGGAGGATGACCTCCTTCGACCTACTGGCCACACTCTTCCCTATGCAGCCCAGGATTCCATTGGCCTTCCTTGCGACAAGGGCACATTGCTGGCTCATGGATAATTTACTGTCTACCAGGACCCCCAGATCCTTCTCCTCAGAACTGCTTTCCAGCAGGTCCACCCCTAGCCTATATTGGTGCCTAGCATTCTTCCTACCCAGGTGCAGGACCCTACACTTGCTCTTGTTGAACCTCATTAGGTTCTTCTCTGCCCAGCACTCCAGCCTGTCCAGGTCACGCTGGATGGCAGCGCGGCCCTCTGGGGTGTCAGCCACCCCTCCTAGTTTGGTATCATCAGTGAACTTGCTGAGGATACACTCTGTCCCCTCATCCAGGTCATTGATGAATACATTGAACGAGATTGGACCGAGTATTGACCCCTGGGGGACACCACTGGTTACAGACCTCCAACTTGACACTGCTCCATTAATCACATCCCTATCATAATTGGTACTCATTAGGAACTTCTGACGAACCCCGAGCAAGCCAAGTCTCCAAGCCCTGCAACAGCAATCCAGTTTTCAGATCTCTGTTTACATTTTAGAACATGTTTTACATTTAGCCTTTGAGAAGGAATTTAACTAAGCCGTACCCAGTCTACACCAAGTGGTACACTCTACATCATGCAGTGTTGCAGCTGTTCAGATGCCATTCTTTCTACACAAGTGTTTTGAAATTAATTTGAATTGTGGAGGTAGTTCCTTCCAGGATACTTTGCGTCTGAAAGACAACAGTCTGCTCAAAGGACAACTCATCTATGCCACATTTAAGTCCCACAGATATTTTATCTCTTCTGCATAGACATATATTTTGCAAGACTGTCATATTCTTGCACAGATGATAAAATGTCAAATCTTGCTGATGAGTTTCCTCCATTCAGTGGCCTTCAGTCTAGGGAAAATGCAGAGATTTATAAACCAAGCTGTAATCCTAAATGTTCTGCTGCCTGTATTTATTATTTCAGGGAACCTGCCTACAGTCCTTATCTTACCTCAGGGAGGCAACTGTAATTCTCCTGTTTTATGTATTAGAGATTGCAGGGACTGGATCCAGCTAGTGAATGACAAACAGGGTATGAAAGTCTGGCTTCTAAACAAAAGAAATAGGTTCCACCTGTTGCACCACAATGTCCTTTAAATACATTACTCCATATGATACCCTTGTCTAAAGCATTGTAATGAGGATACAAACATTAATATCAACAGTGTTGTGTGAATGTATATATGAATGTATAAGCATGAATTCTTGATATGATTTAGACTTCTGTCTTTAACAAACATACTGATAGCAGATTATACTTCTATTACTTCCCAGGATAGTCTTAGGTTGAGTAATTGTAGCAGCTAGCTAAGGTACAATTACTGCTTCTTCCATTTCTCAGGAAGTAGTATTTGCACAGTTAACGGTCTCTGATGTGTCATGTCTGTTTTCATGGACATTTGCATACCTAAGCCTTTGAAAGCAGCTGTCAATCAGAAAGCTCTGCTTAATCTTATGGAGAAGCCTTTACCTGCCCTCCTCCAGTTAGATCACAGCATATACTTTGAATATGCTGCCTAGGAGCTTTCAGTTGAGAGCTTTGAGCAGTGTCTCTCTATGAAGTGGTGCAGGAGGCACAGTGTCAATGTGTTGGCTTTCAGAGATGTGATCTGAACCCTCCATGCTCAAGCACCAGCTGGATTACACTTTTGAGGGTGGAAGAATCTCTGTGCCTAAAGTGGATGATGAATATCTCAAGAACCTGTGAGGACCTGAGCTTTAGTTCCACAGTGTTAATAACTGTAAACCCTTCCTCTTCTGGAGCGTCTGCAACATATACTGTATTTGTTTCACTCCACTTAAGCATTGAAGTTTTAGTTCATGAGAGCTAGAAGTGTTTAGTTTTAATTGAAAACTGAGGTTCAAATGAAACCATGTGGTCCCTGATCACCGAAGTCATAGCTACATTCTTGCTGAGTTTGTGCTCTGACCACAGATGCGTCAGTAACTCTGTGGCTGGAATCTCACTCAGGCAAGATCTGTCACCGTATATTGGAAATAGCCAGAATGAAGCAGATTAAGTTTTGGGAGTTGTTTTGCTGATGTTATTTTCGATGCTTTCATAGAGTTTATTTCAGTTTTCAGTTGGGGCTATGAAGTATTTTATGAAGGAAGAGCAACAAAAACTGGCCACAAGGCACTCTTAATGGGAAGGAGTTCACTGCAACCAGAATTATCTATACATACTGCTCAGTGTCATAGGTGAACAATACGGAGAGAAGTGCAGTGGTTTTCCTTGTTGTTGGATGCCTTCTGTGCAATGATAGAGCTTCAGGTACTCATGTAGGGGCCTGGATCTAGCCATTTTTCAGTATTTGTCAAACTGGAAGTGCTCTAGCTGAAGTAGGACATATCTGACATTATATCATCAGCACCAGTTGAGGTAGCAGGCAGCACAGTGTGATGAGAGATGCTGCAGTGGTAGCACTGAAACCAGCAGTAGTGAGAGTGTCCGGAGCAGATGTGGAGACCTGACAAGAGGCAGTGGTGGGGTGGGAGGTGAGACAGGCACAGCACTGGCACTGTCTGCTCTCTTACAGACCTGCCTAAGTGAAATGTGGGAAGAACTTCGTCCTTTGTGTGGTAATAGGAGTGAACAGGGTCAACGATGTGAAACAGAGGACTGTGAGGCTGAGTGTTCCCCATTTTTTATTTGTATGAGAATGACATGTTTCTCCTATATAATGCTTAGTTCTTTTTTTCCCTAATAAACTAGTTATTCTTTGCTTTGTACATCAACGTGATATTTGTAGAAATAGACTTATTGCCTGTTAATGACACTGAGGCATAGCGCTTAATTTCCATTATTCTAGGGGGGGACTAGTGCTGGTGATAGCTGCATTTGATGCTGTTTTTAAGAACTTTTAGGTTGGTGACAGTGCCTGACAAATGACACTAAAGATCCCAAGACAGAACATACACAGTCATAGTTTTGGTGTTGACATACATACTGTCCTCTGAACAATGTCCTGTGAGAAGAGACTATCGACAAAGATTATTATTGAGGAACAGATTATTTTAATGCCACTATATAAAAATAATTTAAATAACTTATTCTGAAATTACTGTTCTTCCTGAAAGTTTTATAGTTTTGCCAAAATATCTTTCCTATAAGTAATGCCATGACGTTGTTAGTGTTTGCAATTTTTAACGTGAAATCTTATTCTGGAAGGTGATTTGTAGTAGTCCCATTTTCTCATTCAATACGTGTGTTGCCATATTTATCAAGGTGATAGCTGCAGTTACTAAAGACTAAAACAAATCTTGGGCACTGTGGTTTCTATTAACATTGCAAAACCAACGGAGCTGACAAAACGATTTGTATCCTCTCTCTTCATGTGCATTGCCTAGAGAATTTCTGACTTGTAATTGAGAATTGTTGACAGTTGTGCCAACAAACCAGGGGATACAGAAGAGTGTAGGTGACACTGACAGCGCAGTTTGTTCTGACGACTTTCGGTTGCTGTTAGCAATTTGCAAACTGGCAAGTAAGTTTGGAGGGATGGCCATTAAAAACAATAACATCTTGTAAATTATAAAGAATATAGTTGCACACAAAACGTGGAGTATTAACATTTTGTATTTATAGGCACTTTTTGAAACATCCCTACATTATATGGCCTTGTTTGAAAGCTCTGCTTGTAGTAAATCACAGCACATTGAAATATCTGTCTCAGAAATGCGAAAGGTAGGCTTGATTGAGTCAGGATTTGAACATACGATTCCAGACAGTAAAAACAGTTGACAACAATTTGGCATCCAGATACTGTCTCTCATCCAAAGACCTAAAAGAGCTTTTAAAAATGTCTAATTACAGCATAATGGGTTCCCATTTTGTATTAAGGATTATCAAAGTAGGAAAAATATGCAACTATAATTTTCAGGTTCAGATTTCTATTGTTGGGTACTTGCATTCATATTATACTTCATGTTATTGATCTAAGTACAGGTTTAGATGGCAACTTGCATTAAAGTTTGAAAATTATCTGATTTCCAGGGCCAAAGATGAAAAGGTGGAATTTTTGATGAGCATATAAAACATTTAAAAGCCTAAATGATTTTGTTTCTCACTGGGATTTGTGCTCTCAAATTTCGTTTTTGCTTTTGGTAATTTGTCTCTGACTTCAGTCTGTAGTTGCCAGCTAACATATCTCTATGATGCTTACCTTAATATTACATGATCTTCTTCAGAAGCAAAGCAACTACAAAAGTTATTCAGGGAACATTACAGGACCAATAACTAGGAAGGAAAAAGAAGTCATAATTCTTTGTTACGCATGTAACGCACCAATGCTGGTGTGTACCTAACAGTGCACATTTCCTCCTAAATGAAGTATTTTAGGTGAGCAAGAGTTCACATCCTGTTGAGGAAAGGGATTATGAGATATATACCTCTTAATTAAAGGAACACAGTTTCACTAATACAGCGGGAAGTGGTGTTAGATAATCTGTAGCTCTAATCTTTTGCTTTCAATACTGTGGACTGATAGAAATCTAACATGAACACAGTGACTTGTGGGATCTCTCTTCTTTGCCTAGATGATTTGTCCAGTTTAAATCTAAGTGCTCTCATGTTAATTTTATGGCATTGTTTCATCCAAAAAGGTCATGGAGTACATTTTTAAATTGAGATGTTTCTAAAATTCAGAGACCTATTTCCTCAGTACCTGCCAGCTCCCATAATGTTTCCTGTACCTGGGGAAAATACATGTGGGAATTAAAGTTCACCTTCTTCAAGTGGTCCTCAGTTACCAAAAACCCTGTTTATAAGCACAGGCAAGTGGGTGATACACAGAGCAGTCCTGTAGCTATATGGTGACATGAAGCACGGGGACTGGCTTCCGTGTTTGTTACTGGATTTCGGTAACTGCAAAGATGGCATAAAGCTATTTTTGTTTCACCTTCTCTGGTCTTATGCCAAGAACAGCTTGGAGAATCTGGGCATGACTTGTACAGCGACATTTACTTATGTGTAATTGTTCATTGCAGCGCATCGTCCCTTCTCAGTTAAATGTTTAAGCTATGGGTTGTAACAGATGCCTAGATTCATTGCTTCCTGCTATCTTTATTTTTTTGTTAATAAAGTAATAAAATCCTTATCTGCATGGACTGTGTAAATCTTAAAGAGGCAAAAAATAAATCCCTTTTCCACTGCTTATTTAGTTTGTAAAGCCCACTGCAGTCCTGACACCTGTTTAACACAGTGTATGTTTACAGTGCAACTTAAATGGTTTAGAGTATTAATTACACATAAAAATACACAGATGTCCTCACTCTGAACAAAATCCATAAGTATATGAAATGTCAAACCTTATCCCAACTCTTACTCACTATACCTCTGTTTTCCCTAAATGCTTGAAGAAACAGAAAGATCTTGTGGTTCCTCTGCTGATTGTTAAATGAACTATCTTACGTACACTATCTTTTTGAACCATTTCTTCAGAAATATTCTGCATGCTCCAAGACTCTACATTGATACATATAAAATTACAATAACAGCTGCCTGACATGATATTATTCCAGGAATACTGCATGACTGTTTAAAGATTGCATGATAATGCAAATCTCAGCTAGTTGAAAAATCAAAAGGTCATTCTCATTCATTCCATACTGAGACGAAAAATGAAAAAATGGATGAATAGAGCAGTACAAATTTGAGTTCATGTTGTGGAGCTGAGCTAGTTAATTCTTCAGCTCAGTTCTAGTTCACGTGCCGCTGTGACTAAAGTTATTTCAGCTCATTTAAACAAAATAGCAAAATAATCATTCATGTTCAGCTGTGATTTGAGGAAAAGCTCCTGCTTCCTGGTTATAGGATGATTTAATAATTTATTAGTAATCTGATAATTACTAATTGAATATAGGTAGAATTGATAGCAGGTTCTGAAATTTTAATTAACTTTACATGGATTTTAATATTTGTTCAGAAATTTGTATCAGGAATTAATTTCCTTTACAGTTCTTCACGTGTTGTTGACTATTCTATAGTCTTAAATTAGTAGTTTAGAAATTAGAAAGCATGTTTGCAACTATTGGATTGTTTTAAGGTCACATGATATCAAGAGAAAGAAACTTTGTCAAATGTTATTTGTCTGAACAACTCTTCTGCACTCACAAATTAGAATAGAGTTCAAACTCTGTCCCTCCCTTTTGAGCATTTCAGGTGTTATGAATGCTGTAGTTACCTGATATTAAAAAAAAAAAAAAAAAGACTGTCAAAAATATTTGTACATACAATCATCAAATGAACGCATTAATTTGAGTTTGTCTCATAATTTAGAGATTATGCTAACTGGCTCTGCAAAACTTAATCCCGTAACAGGGCTTGATTGCTGTTTTCAAAAGTGACTTCAGGTCAAGCTTTTCAAGTCATTGGTGAATTTATACTCTTCGGTGAGCAAAGCAACACTTCAGTTTGGCTGACTAACTGCCTGTCAGATTCTCAATCCTGAATTATGGATTTCCTACAGATTATATTGAAGACCTGGCAAAAGATTTGCAGAAAACAGATAAATGCAGAGCCACGTAGATTACCATGGAGTAAGATGGTAAGAGAAATGGCTGGGACACTCCTCCTCTCCCCTGAAATTCAAGCTGTGTCCTCTTTTAATCCACATCCTGGCTTCTGATGCTGCACATTTTTCTCATGCTGCCCCTAAATTTCCTATTGCCACACCTTTCCCACATAGGTAGGTTTGATTCAGTCCTCTTGCTGCACAGTCTGACCAGTGGCAGAGCATGTTTGAGCTCTGCAGGTGAGAGAGGTGTTCTTCAGCCTAAGCTAAAAGCCCTGCCTCCAAGACCTGAGCTGGGGGTCTGAGCAGTCTGCTGGCTTGTTGTGGGTGCGGTCACAAACAGAATCGCAGGTTCTTGTGGTTCTGTGTGAATAGGAAAGAGGGAGACCGGGGATGTTTTGAGTGATCCTGCTCTGAAGGAGAAAGGAGGGTCGGATTTGGCAGAGAAAGTCAGATTATTTAAATCAAATGATGGAAGCATATAGAAGTTGTATTGGGAGCTTTTTTTTGCAAATATACAGTACATTTTTGGGTCAAAAAGAGGAAGACTGATTTCATAACTGAATGACTGTAACCTAATGTGTAGGTGTCTCACTTGGTATGTAGAATGGCCTGGTTCTAGTATTTCAGCCAGATCAGAGCCAAGTAGAACTGGTTGGACTCCAGAAGTTGCGTGCAAGCGCCCATGTTGCCAATGGCACTGGCAGTCCTGAGCAATGTTTCTAACGTTTTTGGCTTAAAACTGGGAAAGGACTTGTAGTTCTTCTGAGGTGGAATGGAAAATATATCTTAAGTTCTGACAGCATTCACTACATGGGGAAACTTTTTTTGACATAGCTTCATTACAGGGGAGGCTTTGAAACTCTGGTAAACATGGTAAAGAACTACTTCTCGGATGGGTGTAAGCCAATTTTTGGCAAGATGTAGGTTCTCAAGAGTCAGATTTTTAGACTTAATCAATACCTAACATTTGATTAGGAGCCTGGTGGGCTCTTCCAATGTGCCTAATCACCTAGCTCTTACTGGCTTCAGTTCCCAAGTCTGAGGACACAAGTCTGGAATGTCTATTGAAATGGCAAGTGACTGTGGTGTGTCATAAACTATTAGCATTTCTTTGATTAAACCATAGTCCAGTATGTTCTCTCTCACGAAATCTCCAATTCTTAGTTTCAGTTGTTAATTTCTTCACTTCCTATTGTTACCAATCATTGTAGCTGTCTTTATTCAGCAATGTGTTTTGCTGGAGGTATATCAGAAATAGGTCTATATTTATAGGTCTATATATATATATTTATAGGTCTATATAAGACACTCTGGCTTAGGGAAAGCTGAACTAACTACAATGATTGATCCATTTCAACGTGTGTCAAATGCATTAACAGTAAACGATCCTTAAACAGATGCCTGTCTCAAGGCCTGAACTTCTTAAGGTGATGGACCTGTGTAACTATACTGGTTTGGAACCCATGTCCTTGCAAATGAGACATCAGTTTTTCCCTCTAAAAACTGTGTTGTTTTAAAGCTGCAAGTAAAGACTACTTTGCTTATTTTTAGTGGGCTGACATGACGCAAACTTTATTCAACATGGCTAGATCCCAGAAGACAGCATAGCTGACAGTTTTACTAGAAAGGCCAAAGCCAGGAACAGCAAGTTGACAGACAGACAAAGACACACCGCTGGGATTATGTGATTCTAAATACATAAATACATTAAATACCTGAATATAAACATATGTTTATAAATTCAGAAATATTAATCACACAAATACATAAATAAGAACAGTTATAGTGTCTTATTCATAGTTCATGATAGACAATATGATGTCAAACACACATGGTAAGGACAATGGAGTTAAAAATGGCTTGCCTTTGAAAAAGGAAAAGGAACAGTTGAACTTGTGTTTCTAGATTTCAGTAGTGTTCCTCATTTTTTGTCTCAATACAGTTTGAGTGTTGTCTTCCTAATGGTCTTAATGTGTGCACAATAATATGTTTGGGGACACTTGCCCAGCTCCATCCTTCAGTCAGGATGGACAGAAAATCAGTATGGGGTTTTAAAAACACCCTGGATGTGTATGTCAGTCAGTGGAAAATTTAAGCACCAGAGAAAATTTACCAGTCCAAGAATACAGCAGGCTTGCAAAAATGATTTTTTAAAAAAGTAATGATTAATACTTATAGTAAGAATATTCATTGCTATTGAAGACATTTATTGGTAGAAATGTAAAGTCCTTTTTGCCTCAGTGCTTGAACAACTTCTAACTGTTGGAGATGAAGGTGGGACCTGAGGTGGGAGGTTAATTATCCCAGATCAGTGTTTTGTGTTCTGAAATGACCAGCAATGATTTCTGCTGGAGAGAGAACTCAGGCAAGTTATGTAGAGGTGTGGATCCATTTTTTTTCTGTGTCTGTACATAAATTTTAGTGCTTTTACTGGGATACTGATACTCAAAATAACATGCTCTTATAATATGGCCCTCTTACTAATCTCTCACTAAAATAAATAATGGAAATATTTTCTGTCTCTCTAGAAAGCCCTTTGCTGGCTTCCTCTATGCGCTGAAGACACTTACTGTCCCTTGATACTGGTGTTCCAGACAGAGCTATTAATGCTGGGCCTCCAGACACAGAAATTGAATTTACAGGCTTGATGTTTTAAGGCTTCAAAGAGCTGAAGGGGCGGAGAGAGGCTGGCATAGAATAGTATACTTTTCCCAATTTCACTTTTGGGAAATTAAATAAACTTTTACAAATAAAATCATGAAAGCATTTTTTTTAAAATTAGGTGTATAAGCATTAGCTGTTCATTATATTCTCCCACTTGCAAATTATAGTGAAGAACCATTTGTCTTCAAAGAGCGTGGTGGCAAGGCTTAATTTAATGTTTGTTAGGAAGTCTTGGATCCTTGGAGAGAAGCTATGAGAGCAGTATGCAGTATCATTATCATAATTTTATACATAATAATATTTTGTTCTTTTATTTTACTGGGGAACAATGATTCAGTCTCAACATCCTGCATCCTCCACAGCAGAGGTCAAAGCTAATTGTTATCTCTCTATTTACTGGCTAGGGAAGCAGAGATTTCTTTCACTGCATTCAACATTGCACAAGAAGTAAATGACTGAGCAAGAAATGAAGCTGGCAAGAAATAAGGCATATACAGTGAGCGCTCGAAATCTCACAGATGTTTACTGGAGTACCTCCTACTACTGTTTTCTTAGCGATGTTTTTGTTGCTAATGGGTTGAGCTCAGAAAGAGGTTACAAATGCTAATGTTAGTTTTGTGCTCTCCTTGATTCCTTGCAGAAGGACCAATAGGGGAGTGCTTTGTTTTGTTTGAAATTGTTTCCTTCAGCTTTGCAAATAGCAAAAGAGATGAATATGCTGTCTTCTGAAGATTTAGGAGCAGTCTGCCTTGACATTTTGTAATTTGAAAAGATGATTGCGCTGAGTCTTTAGCAAGGCTCTTTAACAATGTTATCAGACATAATCAATTAAAACAAAAAAACCTGGGTTGAACAATTTGATTAAAATTTGCTGCTACCAGTCACTTGCTAAATGTTTGTTGCCTTGACTGCTGTGATACTACTTTTTCACTGCCTGTCTGGTATTTTCATAGTGCTTTCTAGGTTACAGAAATCCAGATTTGCTCACGTGCATTTCTGTGGTACACCTTGGGTCTGTCTTTTTAATAGTGGGAAGGGAGACAATGTGACTGTTTTTAACCTACCAATGGAAATTTTAAGAGTGTTCACTTTCAGTTTGTATCATATTAGGTCTGTTAGCTGGCTACAAATCTGGTAGACTTGGGCTTAGCAAGGGCGCATTTTGAATATTGAATTTGTACAGTGAAAAAGAGGAGAAAATAGGGCATCCCTTCAGTGAGAAGGAGGGTTTGAGAGCGAGTTTTCAGGTGCTGCATTTGCACTTCCCTTTGTAAGTGTGGGTAGCTCTCATAAAAGTAAGCTATCAATGAAATGACCTCTTGCTTGTCTATATTTATTCTCCTTTTGAGGCTTTGTCTTTGCTCTATTCAGTTCGTAAGTCAAAACAAAGTATCACACCACTGCTAACACTGCAGGTTTAGCCTGCTATCTGAACATCAAGCCAGGCTTGTTCTGCTTCACTACAGTAGCACCCACAGGAAAAGGACTCTGGATCTGGAATTTATCAGGGTTTTTTGTTTATGCTGGAGACAAGCATACATGTGACCTAGACTTCAACTTCTTCTGTGCTGACACTATAGGAAACACTTCCCTTGTCAGTAAGTTGATATGTCAACACTAGAAGTAGTTACAGCAGTTAACTAGTGGCTACTTTCTTAGCTGGTTTTCTGGTCATTTTTTTAGCTACTCTAAGAGGACTGCCTAAACAGCTGAAATATGACAGCTCTGCTGAGAAGTGAGTTAATTCCTCAACAAACAAAGTTGAGGAATTCTTTGTTCTGCAAAAAACTGCAGCAGTGTCACATTGTTCTCATTTTGTGACAGTGATGCGTCTGTAGCACACTCTATACACATGTTAGCTTTCAAAAATGGAGCATGAAGCTTGTGTTATGCCCTGAGAAGCTTGCAGTAAAACTGTCACAAGGCATAAAACATCACAAATATCCTTCCTTTACCCAAATACTATGCATGTCTTTTGCCCCACATTTACTCAGACGAAACAAGCCTCTTTGAGTCATGTAGTGATTGCAGAAGAAAAATGTCTTATTTTTTGAAGTTCTGTAAATCTATGAAATCTCTGGGTTTAAGTTTGTTATTTGCATCTCCCTGCGCAAGTCTAGGGAGACAAGAAGAGAAAACAGAGTGTTAGCTGCACTTGGGATTCTCGCCAGTCTTCGTGGGATGGAAAATTCCTTCCTAATTCCATATCTGACTTTAAATTTGACCCTCAGCATGTGAGCAAGATAGACCAACACACGCACTTCAGAAAAAAAAGATCCTTTGTGTCCTAGCAGGACACTGGTGCAACTTTTCCAGGGTCCCAGTCTAGCTGCCGCCAATCAGTGAAGCTTTGTCTTCCCTCAAGCATCCTACAGTGTGCAGAAAAAAGAACTGTCCTCTCCCTCCTGCAGGCTGTCAACAGAAGCCTTGAAACATGAGATTTGGTTATAGAGTTCATCTCAATGCAGAGCTACCAGAAAGATGAGTATATTGAGCACAATACAGAAAACCACCAGTCCCCAGGGCAGAGTTGTAGTTTTGTATATTCCAACATTAGTGATCATTTATACATTAAAACTGTCTTTTTCACTGCTACCTTTGGTGTTCTTCGCAGTTTTAACAAATGCAGTTTCATTTTACTATCTAGAGGACTGATTAAAAAATATTTAATAGGTTCACAATGAGATTGATCTATGAGTGGTGTCTTTAGAAATAAGTCCACTCACTGATATCATCCCTTTAACAAAACCTTTGAGATCTTTCCATAAACTATTTTTGACTCTCTATTAATTGCAAATTTTAAATTTGTATGGTCATATGCCATGGAGAAGTCCATGTTGTAGTCCATACAGTTGCCTTTATCAAGTCAGCGTCTCATAAAAAGAGCAGTGGGGTTTTTTTTGACAAGATGGTTCACATTAATTGTATTTTATCCTTGTTGATTTTTAGAAAGAATGCTGACTTAACTCATTTCATTATTGTATCCAAATTGATATTGGGGTATGGCTCCTATAATTTCCTGGGCCTTGCTTCTTTAGTAGTTATTTAATACCTAGATACACTTGCAGTTCTCGGACCCTTTGGAATTTTCCCAGTTTTCCATGAGTTGTTCAGTATCAACACTAGTGCTTCGGAGAACTCCTCATTGAGTTTATGTAAGACTCCAGGCCTGTTGATTTGAAAACATTTAATTTTAGCAGATCTTGTCTCACATCTCCTTTTATTACCTACAGTGAATTTTGTTGTGCTGACGTAATATGGGATGATACATTTGCCAGCTTCATTCCAAGGACAAAACAATGTGCGAAGGACAAAATGTTTATTGGATATTTCCGCCTTTTTTGGATTGTCATTTACAGTTTTATCACCCGCATCTAGCAATGGGCTCATGGCCAGTCTCAAGCTTTTTCTAATATTTATAAAAATCTTTTTTGCCTCTTTACCTCTGTTAACTATTAGTACTTCCTTGATTTTATTAACTTCCCTCATAAGTTCCCTGCATATTGTATCTTAGAAATTGTTAACTTTCACTTTCCCCTTTCTTCTATGCTGCAAATAGGTGATTTTTAGTATGTTTTATGGCCATCTTTTATCCCAGACAGTTTCTGGTTTAGTATAAATATTTTTGTGCTTTGAAGTGCATTTTTGGCCTGTGATTGGATAGGCTTAACACTTTATTTTACATTTCCCGTTTGATTTTACACTACCAGTCAATTGGACTGACAGTTGTTCTAAACTTTCAAAATTTGTCCTGTTTAAAGCTCCAAGACTACATTTTGGAACCAGTTCTCTATTAATGATCAATGCCACATTCTGCTTGCATATTGCAGTTGTAACCACATCACCAGTATCGGTACCAAGGCAATTGCCAGTTCGAGGCAAGCACTTAAAACTTCTAGTCCATCAGAAACACGTCTGTGGCTGTGCTGTTCAAGCTTCCACAGGGAAGCCACTTGAGCCCCAGGAAAGTTAACCGTCGTTTTGTTACTGGCCACTTGACAGGTACAGCGCATACTCTTAGCAAGAGCACATCCCCCATCATTTCAAGTTAGGGAGGAAATTGTAATGAGAAGCGGGCAGGAAATGTGAGCAAAAAGTCATTAGGAACAATTTCAGTGAGATTCCCAAAGGAAGCACGAGGGGTTGCCTGAAAATCCCCAGAGGTTTTTCTCCTCCCACTAGTGGGCTGCTTGTTCTTGCTCCATGCTGTTTGCCTCCCCTGCTGTTGCGTTAGTGGAAATGTTTATAAGGCTGGGCTGTAAATAAAAGCATCAAAAATCAATTTTTTAAAATATGACCAAAGAATATGTTTTCTAATTTACAGCAGGGTCTTCTGGAAGTTTTATCTGCCAAATATCTATTCTTGGAAGCTGTAATACCAGACTGAACAAAGCACAGGCTGGTATATTTCATACCAGTCCCCAGGGCAGAGAGGTAAAACGGATATAGGTCGTCCTTTACACGCTGGCAAGTATAACTTTCATGCTCACTTTTGTTGCTTCAATGCTGTATAAGCTCCAGCTTAAGGAGGCTCTGCTCTGAGACGTTATAGGGCTCCTCAGGAGAAAAGTTAGTCAGTTAAATACCTGGGAACTTGTTGGGGATGATGAAAGCCCATGAAAAAAGGACCATCAGAAGGGAAGGCTGTCCTTTTCTCTATAAAGTACACTTCAAGTTTATGTTTTGGTGAAGGTGAATCTGGTTCATCCCCTGGTCTTGCACTCGTGTCGCTGCTGGAGAACAGACCCTAAATGAAGAGGCTCCTCCCCTTTTGAAACTTTAAAATGGTCTGTCTTGCCTCCTTCCAGTTCTTTTTCTGAGATTTGCCAAGGGCAGAGGCGGCATTTTGTTCTTTGGGGGGTTTATAGCCTGCCAGGAAAAATTACAGGAGTAGTTGAAGAGATGGCAGGATGGTTTTCCTTTGTTAGGGAGCAAAATTCCTCCCAGCAGATGGGAAAGTATGGCCAAGAAATGGTGAATGAATATTCATGTTAATGGCATGAGCTGGCAAAGAGCTCCTTCCATTCCTGTGCCTGGAATAGTGACTCTCGTCACTTGCCTTTCCTTGTTTCCCCTCCCACGTAGCTAATGAAAGCACTCATTAACTCTGCTCCTACTGAGAACCATGCAGGGACGGAGTGAAGCCCTGTGGATGGGGGGCTGACTCCCATGAAAAACGTTACTGGAGGTGAAACGCTCATCCAAGCCTGGCCCTGTCCTGACATTTGTTCATTTGCCACGTTAATCCTGACAGCAGCACAACCAGTCCGCGTAATGCTGTGTTACAAACAAAGATACACATGTAAATATCTAGTCAAGGTAGAAAATGTGGTGTTTGGTTTTGTTTTTTTTTTCTTTTCTATTCTTTTCTTTTCTTTTTCCACTTGCTTAAATAAGCACGGCAGAGCTGGTTTTTTATCACGCTCCTGCTCCTGCATTTTTCCAACCCAATTAGGCCATTACCAGGGCTAAATGAGGCATGGAGCCTCCAAAAGTCACACCGTCGTCCCGGAGATGAAGCGCATATAGCTGCAGAGTTGGCAGGCAGGCAAGGTGGCTGGGGCTCACCGGAGTGTGACCCTGGGTGTTTTTCTGTTCCAGAAAGATCACCTTCAGAAAGGAGGGCGAGAAGTCAATTAAAAAATACTATTTTAAAAAGCGCTGTGTTAACAAGGGGTTGCCACGTTGTGGTGAAATAACACAGGTGTGTTTCTTAGGGATGCACAGAGGAAGTGGGTGGCCACGAGTGCTTCGGATTTCTGGGCAGCATGCTATGTGAAGGGCTGTGAAAACCATGAAAGCCTTCATGTAGCTTCCAGTGGCTCCCTGCCTGCTGCAGCCTGCCCCCAGGTCTGTAGTGCTCCTGGGTGATCCCGCTCCACTGGGAGACAACTGGTACTCCAGCGGCCAGGCTCCCTTTCCAGCTGAGGGCCTTCATGTCATTCTTACCATGCCAGCTTGTGCAACAAAGCAGGTCGCTCTTCAACTCTTTCCATAACACAAACCCCGGATTTGCTTCTATTCCCAAGCTGCTGGGAACCCTCTGTGCGGGATATAGAAATGATGCAGAGGAAGGGGTTGTCTGTCCTGCCCTGAAGCTCTGGTATCTCTCACTAATGGTTCTTAAATTAAGAACTGGAAAAAATTATCTCATAAGTGTCTAAAACAAGAGGGGGGGAAGAGGCTCTATTTAGAATGACAAAGAACGCAAAGCCTAGTAACTAGACTCATCAAAGACAAGCCTGGGATCTCCTGCTTTATTTCAGAGAGGAGCTCTGCCAGAAAGGATGATAATTTTCTGTGATATACTGTTTTAAGCACCTAAGTTTTTGTGTGCTGCAAGAAAATTAACATGTGCACCTTTATGACTTTTATTTTTGTACAATGAAAAGAATGGATGAAGTCCTTTGCTCTGAATACAGATTAGTTTAGAAGCTTTCCTTGTCCCTACCTTCACCTCAGTTCTGCTGTCTTTACTCACACTGAGCAATACCTCAGTTACCAGCTAAGTCATATGAAATTTCTTGGAGGATATGGTAGCAGAATCAGGTGCAATACTGAATTTACCAGCTAAATAAATCTGGAAGTGAGAAAAATACAATTCCTAGCCTTTTGCTGGTTTAAAAGAGTGATAATACATCTGTTGAGATAAATGTAGTCAAAAGGAGTCCGCACTTTATTGGATGTCCAGAAGACATCATCTTCTGGATCTAGCTGTAGCAGTTTGAGGTGTTATTCTTACGTCAGCATGCTCTTTACGTGGGCAGTCTCCCCAGCAAGCACCATGCTCCTGGTCTGCTTCAGTGCCAAATTTAGCTGATTTGGTTAATGTCATCTTCACAGCAGTTTGAGCTAAACTGCCAGAATTTGCAGTAAAAAGCTAAGGTGAAGGCTCAAAATCTATTCTGATCGCTCTTTGGAGCTCCTGATGACCTTCAGCAGTGGTGCAATAAAAAATCACAGGCGAGATTAGGATATCCTAGGTGGTTGTATCAACTGGGAAGAGTGACAGGACATTTCCAATAGGGGAATATCACTCCGGGGTATATATTTTGTTCACAGGAATGTGTCTCTGTTATGGAGAGAAGTAAGCTTGAAAAAAGTTAAGGTGTTGATTATTTTATTCTAGGGCTGACTTTTACAAAATTAGGGCTGTTCTTCACAAAACTATTTGCTTAGGACCTTAACCAACTGCTAACTAGTCGAGCTAGAAATGTTCCTTGTAAGACACTAACGCTAGCATGTGCCTGGCACATTTTTGACACAGGTATCACTGGGTACTGCTATAACCAAATGGACTGCTGATTTGAATCTGGATGGCAATTTTCATCATCCTCCTACATTACAGGGCAGAAAACATGCATCTGTAGGGTTCAAAATCAATCCTGTAAAGAATCTAAGTGAGATTATTGAAAAAACATTTACACTTGTCCTCCCCATCTTTGACAAATAATCACGGAAAGTTTGTGTCATACAAACTTGTAAATTATATGGTGCATCCCTGAAGAGGACAGGTGGAGCAATAGGGGAGATCTACACTGGATGCTTGCACGTTGTTGCTTTGATATTGCTACTTGCACGTACTGGCTGTATGTCATGCCTCTGTGGTATCATCTTACTGACATCTTTAGCAGGGAAGCACAGCCCCACACACCCAGCCAGCATTTCTTAGGTGAATAATATAAATAATCATAACTGATAAACAAGTCCTTGCATATCACATAGATCTTCCAGTGCATTGCATAGGCAGATAAGGGTCACTGTTCCTATTCAGGGGTCAGTGTATAGCATACAGTGTTGTATTCCACGATGAGACATGATAGCACAAGACAGCTCTGCAAGGAAGTCAGTAAAACCGGTTTTCTGTCCCTATAGGGCTAGAGTGGGACATGTGCCTGTCCATGCCAGTTACTCACCTACCCTCACGCTTGCATTTCTACTCTTGATTTTCTTGTCTGCCTTCCACCAGTCTATGTTTAGTGATTTTATGGGTTCAGCAGAACTTCTGTCTTTGCTAGAGTTCAACATTTCTGATGAGCTTACCATGACTCCCTTTACACTGAATCTATTTTCCTTTTCTGGGGACCCTATTCACCCCCACCTTCTTTAACAGGAAGAGGTTGCACATAGTATACAGGCAAAAGAAATACAAAAATAGGAAAGACCGTTTTGGTATTAGAATGAAAGGAGGAGAGAGAAGAAAGATCATAAAGAAGAGAAAATAAGCAATGGAAAAATAGGAAAAAAAGACATCCTGGGACAGTAGAGAACTAGAAATGTAAGAGAAAGGGTAGAAAAAAGACCACAAAAAATCCATAAGGATTTATTAATAAATCATGTTGGACTTAATGTAAAAAGAAACCATCCAACACAAAGAAAGTGTTTATTTGTTTTTAATAATAGCATAAATAAGAATGGAACAGCCAGCCAGGGGCTACTTTAGTCTCTGATTCAGCAAACCACTAAAGTACATGCTAAGCTTTTAGAATCTACTAAATTTCATTAAAGTCAAGTCTCACTAAAGTTGAGCACATACTTAAGTGTTTTTTCTGAATTGGATTTATGTTGAAATTGGCTCAGAATTACAGTTGTCCTTATTGTTTGGTTCACTGAGGATTCTGCAGGGAAAAAATGGGAGCAAATAAAGTGTTTTGCTTCAGATGCAAGTTTTTTTAAAAAAAAATCAAGTAAAATTAAAGGAAACATATTTCTAAGTGAAATATATTTTTCCCTTGTAAGCAATTTGACAAAGTTGAATTGGAAAAAATGTTCAACTCTCAAATCTGTATTTTTTTGCTAGAGAAAAGCCTGAATCAGCTTTGATTCAGCTGATACTTAGTTTGACATATGTTGACATGGATGAAGCAGAGTTGCAATACATTTCTGAAATTATTTCTGGCCACTATTACAAGTTGGGAAGCCAAGTCCCAGACAAAGAAAGTGACTGGCATAATAAGGCTGTCCAGCCAGCCAGGAGAAAGAAGGAGGTATCATGTCAAGAATCCTTCTCCATGCCAGCTCTGGGAGAACATCACTTTCAACAAAATCATACCAAGTTGTTATCAGAAATCTGTTTTCCTAGTTTATTTAAAAGCTGCACTTCACGGACAGCTTGCACCTAATACTGATGCATCACAGAAGGTTTTGAAAAGAATACATCCCAGATCCTTCATCTCATGTCTATTTACATGATCTGAGCTTATTTGCTCCTGCTGTTTTGTAAAAGAATGATCAAAAGCTGGTTGATTAACTCAGAATAATACAGAGAAATAATTATGCTTTTCCTTATTCTAGTGTTCTTATTCTGTCATTTCATGTTCCCTGACCTTTCCACTTACTAACCAGCAGATCTTATGCTGGCTAATCAGAAAGTGTGACATCTCTTCTGAGTAACACTGCACTAAATTGTGTTGTGAACTACATACAAATGACCAACTGCTTTGGCATCTCCCCCACCACTCGCCCATTCTTTCCTGCCTCACAATGTATCAGAGAAAGAAAACAGTTTAAAATGGCCTGACTCTCGTGATCAGTCCTTCTAAGCTATTATTTTCTAAACAGAAGAAAGAGAGACAAAAATTAAAGACAAATGTAGAGCATCCAGCAGTTGATAACAAGGATAGTTCTTTCTTATTCTTTCCTAGACAGACTAGAGCAGCACAGTTTCATAAATTATGTTCTTGGATTGACATTTATTGGTATTCAAGAACTGAGCTGAAGCCTCTTTTCGTTTGCTTGCAGAGAAGTGCATCTTAAAATAATGCCCTGATGCAAAGAGCGTAACATAATCGTATCGTTCTATGGGCATGCCTAGCAAGGAAGAAGGACTGTGCTAGGAGGATTGAGCCTTCTTGTCAACCCCAGAGATGTTTCTTGTGAGAGAGGAAGAAAATAGACTAGGAGTTGGGAACAATGGAGAAACTTCCCAGTCACCCATGCAGGGCTGTTCTGTAGAGCAGTGGTGGATTTTACTTCTGTGGGCTGTAAACACAGCACCCATTAACACTTCCGTATCTTCTAATGCCAGCCCCCAGAAAAGCTATTAAGGCTGCAAATTAGGAATTCAGAGCAATTCAGTTGGGTGACACTTGCTGGCAAAGCTTCTGCGTTGGATGTAGGAGGAAAGGCTTGCTTGAGATGCCTGAATGTATATATAATATGTAAGAATGTAAGGTACCCTGAAAGGTACACAGGTTGAATACCTGGCTGTTTCACCTGCAGGTGAAAGTCTGAACTAAATAAATTTCGCAAACAACATCTCAGTGCCACATGCACCATCCCACAAGGATGTAGTGTCTTCATTCTGCAGAGCACCCCACAGGCTTTCTTTCTCCATCTGTCCAGGAGGGTCTAGTCACTTCCCAAAAATACGGCGTGGGGTAAAATAGCTGTCACTGGAATGCATGCTTGTTAACATGGTTGGTGGGACATTCTTTAGAAACAAGGAAAGTTAGGAAAACCAATTTCATAAAAATCACCTCCTATTTTATTGCAACTCTTAAGGGTCCTAATCTCCTCTGTACAGGAAGACAAAAATCATTGAAACTACCTAGGAGCCTTAGACTGGTATTATATCTAAGGCATCTTTTCACCCACTTTAAACAACTTATAAGATGGTAGGCTTTTAACAGGAGGGGTAGGAAACAACCAAGTTAGTAAACCATGACAGAGCAAGAGAAGGTCAGATTCTGGAACGTAGAGGGGACAGCTTTAAGATGTAGACCAGGTGGATTCCCTGGTACCTATATTCTCCAAATCTGAGATTGGTCGAGGGTCCAATGCAGCTCCCAACATAAATTAGGGTAGTCAATAACTGGTTGATTTATGGCGGCTTCCCAAAAGGCTGCAGATGGGTCACTGTGCCTCTGGAACTCCCTAGGACTTGGAAATCCCTCCACGTCCTGCTGTTCTGCCATGGCTTCTGTGTGGTGCTGTAGCTCCTTAGCATTTCTTGGCAGTTCATTAAGCAATCTAACAAATTTGTCACATGTTGTTTCTTGTCTAGTCATTTCCCAGTGAGCACTGAGGGCGCAGCAGAAAGCTTTGCTTGGTGGGATGCCTTGATAACCTCATGTGTTTCAGTACTCCCTTTTACATATACACACATGAACTTTTGCTGCACTTGTACTGAAGAAGGCACAGGAGAGGAAAGATGAGAAGCTGCAGAATTGTCTTGTTCCCTTCTGGTATTTGTTTCAGAGCTTTGTGATATGTCTTGTAGAAATGAGCTTTAACTCTTATTGCAGAAAACTCTTTCTCTTTAGAGAAATAAAGCCAGTCATGCCTATAAGGCCCCTAGAGCTCCTTCTCAGGCTAGCTTACAGCCATGCCTGTGTAGAAATGGCTCCAAAGACATAGGTCACCCTCCACATAGATTTCCACCAAGCACGTACTACTCAGAAACCACTTACAGCTCTGTGTCTGCTGACACATCCCTGTGTCTGCTAATGAGTTCGTTGAGAGCATTCAATGAGTCTCTAAGGTATTTTCTATTACCACTTCTGTTTCTGTTTTTTGCTTCCCACCATCAGCAAACACAGAATTATTTCTGCAAAGGGATGTCGGTTCCCAGGACCCAAATCACACTGATCAGGGATTTTGAACATGACACTGATACAAGTTACTTCAAAAATGTTATGTAAATCCCAAAGTCAGGTACAGTCCCGATTGAAAGGTGATTGCTATAAAGCCGTGCAATCCCAGCTACATTGCTTGGCATGTGATCGTGTGCACTTTATGAGCCAATGCTGAAGCGGGAGGGAGATCAGAGGCTTTGTAATCCCACATTAAATCCACACGTGGTAAATGTTGCCTGTGGGCAGGTTTGGATTTTTACCTGGTTGTGCAAGAGCCAGGAGCTGTTGCTCTTTGGACTGCTGTTTGTTTGAGATTCCTTGAAATCAACTATTCCAATTAGTCCTCGCTCCTTTTTCCATATCTGCAGTTCCCCAGAGGCTCAGACATCAGCCTCTGACAGTTTAGCCTTCCTTGTTCTTAAGTTGCTGTGTTGCACAGAGTATCAACAGTGATACCCTACGCATATTTTTGCCACTTGGGTATTTCATAGTGCTAAACACAGAGCAGGGTGTGACTCCACACTCTTTCGTAGTAGGCTCTTTATTATTTGAACACTGGTACGTGATCTTAGGAGTAAAGAAAAACTAATTATATGACTGCTACATGAAAATAATGTTATTAGGTTCTAGAAACTTAAATAGTAACTCACTGATGATGTAACAATGTTGGGCGTAACATGTTGCAGAATTAAATGCAATACAATTGTCTGGTTTACTATATATTTTTTTTTAATGTTTAGTTTATCTTGGAGAATTGAGAATGTTACTTTAGGACAAGTGTTTAGGTTTTTCATGGCCAACTTAAACCTGTTCTTAGGCCTACTTTTCCTTCTGCAGGCTATTGCTCCCAGTGCTAAGAATATGGCTTTCTTTGAACTGGCCAGGTCTTGGTATTTACGAGCTTCCGCAGCTTCTTCAATAACATAGCTGATTTGTATGCAGCTTTTCCAATGCCAAGTGTGACTGTAATGTATCTTTTTTTAACATACATTTTCTGTAGTGTAATAGGATGTTAGCATCCTGATTCCTGCCAGCAAAATTCCATCTATAATACCCCCTTAAGCTAATAGCAAGGCATGGAAATACTGTCCTGGAGATCCTGTGCTGATGGTCTTGATGATTTTGTGAAGTTTCATTCTCAGTAAAAGCTCTAGCATTCACATTTCATATTTAGTTCAAAACCAAGTGTATGGGTCGTGCTTTTAAAACAGAGTCATTAGTCTAGATCTAAATTTTGCTCTACACTCGTCTCTGAATTCTGCAAACTTTTCCGAGGCTGAGATTCCATTTCCCAATCATACTCTTTGTCCAGACAAAAATCTCCCTATTTTGGGGAGTGTGGTGTGTAAGAATTGTCTCTTTTGGCATTGGCAATAAGTGCTTTATAGTAATTTTCAGTTAACACTTGCCTTCTTTTAAAGACAGAACAGTTTAACTCCATAGACAAAGTTCAAACACAGCTCCTCCATTTGAGCATACTACCAATCTGGTTTTGATTGCATCTTTGATGTGCTCTTCCCTCCTTTTGACCAAAGAGATGCAAGAATGTGAAGCTAATGCATGCTCTGGTGATATACGTGAACAATTTACTTTTTCGCATATTGTCGTGGTACCTCACTACTAGAAGTCTTGTCTGCTCTCAGATCTATGAAGACTTGCATCCTGTGTTCACTGTCCACTTCACAGAAGTGCCCTCCTTTAGCTGTCTTGAGCAATGAGTTTGGGCACAAAGTTGACCACATATATCCTCTCTGATTTCTGTTCTACCTGAACTTCTTCCTTGTCTGTTGAGAGCAGGTGTGTTGCTCATGGCTTCAGCCTTACCATGGTCTAACCATATGCCTTGCTTTAATAAGAGAATTTCAAGGTAGAGCAGGATATCTGCTGAGGAATTTCTGTCACTTTAGCAAATTACAGCTGTTACAGTGAGGCTTAATGAATCCCAGATTTAAAGGCCACAAAAAACCTAATGAATTATTCTGCAACCTGCATTACACAAGGTATAGCTCTCCAGCCAGTAATTATTTTATCAGATGCAAAGCTCCTGACTGAGCTATGCTGGACCTTCTAGAAAGGTATAGAAACCTTGAAACTTCATCAAGCAAAAGCTGAAGAGGGAGCACGTGAGCATTTTTGTGACAAAGCAGCATTTCATCAGAAAACAGTGATTTGTCAAAAGCAAGAAGCTCTGTGGAAGTCTCCTGGTGGGGCATTGGTTTGCTGAAATGCAGCTGGAGTTCCCACAAGCTTTTGCTTCACGCCCAACAGGCCCCAAGGTGTGGATGAGCTGCTTGGCTCCGCCAAACCACCCAACATCTCATCGCCGGGGCAACCTGACCTGCAGGCTGTGCTGGCAATGGGACATCCAGGTCTCCCTGAGGCAGGGCAACCCTGCTGAATAGGCTATGTGGGAGTTCAGGATCTTTTGGTGTCTGGGACAGCCCTGTTGCCATGGCCAGGATCAGGAATCTTCCCCAGCTCTCTGCTGTAAAAAGGTCTGAAGGCTCGGGAGACTCAGCAGAGCTTGAGCATGCCAGTTCCTTGTTGGTATCCAGGTTGATCATATGAAGTTTAGCAGGTTCTACCTTTGGGCTGAATGGGAGGGAAAAACTTTTGGAAGATGAGAATTTCTTGTGAGGTTTCATGGCCTTGTGGATATTAACATGCACAACTTTGCCTTCTGTTCAGTTGATGATCTACTGTAAGTTAACAATGTCATGCTGTTCCAAAAAAGACAAGTGCCACGCTGAGATGTATAAACAGGGCTGTAGCCTGCAAGACACACAAAGCAATCCTACTACTCTGCTCAGCACTGGTAAGGGCCCAACAAGGACACTGTGTCCATTTCTGGTCACCGGTCTGCACTAAATGTGGAGACATGCTGGAGAGAGGCCAGAGGAATGAAACAAGAATAATCTGAGCTCAGGAAAGCATCTTTATGAAAAAAGATTAAATTAATTTAGTTTGCTTGGGCTAAAAAAAAGAGAGAAAGGGGAGGTGAATTCAAATCCCAAATAAGGCATTTATGAGGAGGGAGGCACTGAACTGCATGTGATAGATGGGAGAAGATGACAGGCTAAGCTGTAACAAAAAACATTCAAGTTAGATGTGAGAAAACATTTGCCTCAGTAACAGCAGAGAAGCATTGGAGTTGGCTGCCCTGGGCGTCTGACAGGTCTTCTCGCTCAAAAGGTTTTAGAGAAAATATGCCAGGAACAGCACTACTATTGCTGAGCCCTTCTTGGGCTTAGATGGGATTAGATGATCTCTGAAGGTCCCTTCCAACCCCTACCATTCTGTGATCTGTGATTCTGTAATTTATGTGCTAATACTAAATAATATTTTAAATGTAAACATATTTGCAAAGGAAAAAAAATAGCAAATGGATTCCAAGCTTCCTTCTTAATTCAGTTGCTTGTTAATTTAATCTTTTTAATGTATTAGCTGAAAACTGCAGGACTACAGTAATTTGTTCTATTAGTAGTACAATTTCCACCTATATTTTGCTAAGTTTTATGTCTTCAGGCATGCATTAGCAGGTAACTCAATCTTTGGCTGCATAATGCTTTCCTTTAATAAGGAAGAGCCTTATAATCTTAATCCAATTAAAGAAAAGAGAACTGAAGGAAGATTTGCCACAACAAAAGATGATACTAGAGGATATTATCTTGCGGCACTAGCAGCAAGCTAATAAATGTTCATCAGGAAATCAGTATCTTCAAATATTTTCAGTCTCAAGCATGGAGAGCACTTGACAGCAGCTGGGAGATCTGTGTCTCCTATTAAATGAGTTTGAGATACTTGGTTTCCCAGTTATAGTTGGTATTTAAGTATGGAGAGTTGTAAATTTTGACAATGAGATTTACCAGGAGCTGGGCATACACTTAGTTTTGCTTTTTCTGGATATCGTTTTGTTCCAGTGTAGCTTTGGACATTTATCCCTCAGTTTGCTGCCTCGGGGATGTGCCCATCTTGTTCACAGACAACACCTCTGATGTTATTTCAATGCTGTGTCCTGTCCCTGAGAATACCTAGCTCCAAATTATTCAGGGGGATACCAAGTATTACCCCATACAATGAATGAATAACTTTGTTTTCATTGTCTAATCCCTTGTCATGCTCTTGAAGGATATCTTCGAGTACAGAGTGCTGTAAATGCTGTTTTAAAATGAACCTTATTTTACCAGTTTAGATCTTTCAACTTTGCCTACTGTGAGACAAAAGAAATAAGAATATGAATTTATTTTTTCTACATTTAATACTTCAGCCACGTACTGTCTGGTGGCAAAGAGTGGTTCCTAAATATTCAGTAGCATCAGCTCAAACCCCTCTATAGCATCCCAGCAAACTAAATTACATTGTCTATCTGTTCACGATGAAGATTATTTCCTTTTTCATAAGCAAAGAACCCCGAAGGTAAAAGAAAGCCTTATTAAAGGAAAAGCAGAAAAACAGAGTAATAAATCAGCAGCCTGTGGTCTTGAGCTCACCCTCTTCCTACAGCAGATGGGGAAGTCAATGATCCTATCTCATCTTGGCTAAGTCCTATGCACAGGTCGCTGCCCAGGCTCTGGGGACCCCATTGCTAGCCACCTCCATCTCTGCCCCTGAAGGAGCATGCAGTCCCTCAGGTTTCTTCACCAGCGGGGAGGGAGGCAGGTCAGGAGATGCCCTAGGATAAATAGCAGTAGTCAGACCATCCCACCTCTTTGCAGCCACTTTTCACAAATTACTGCTCCCTGCTTCAAATGTTTTGCCTCTAAGTACTGGGTCTGCAAGGCACCACCTGTGCTGGCCCTCACCTCAGTACACTGTATCAGCTTTTTTTCCTTTTTTTAATTTTTTTTTTTACTACTGAAGAAATGAAAATTCAGACCCCTCTTCCTCTTGTTTCCCTTTCCTAGGACACTTCCCTGTTCTCCTGGAAGACTGCATTGCTGCTTGGGGTGACTCCTCAGCCCAGGAGTGACCCCCAGCCTGCTCTGGCTCTGGGCACTTGTCTTACCAGATGTGATTAGCAGCCTTTTATTCATACTATCCTCAAGCCTAGAGATATCTGAACAAGAATGCTCTGCTCTAGCACAACTGCTGTGCCAGTGATGCCAGCTCCCCTGGAATACCTTGCTCTCTAGCAGATGCAGACATGGGGCTCCCCACAGAAAGTGGCCGCTGGTTCCAGGTTGCTCTTCTTTCCTTTGCCCACAAGTGTCAGCCATGACCTCTTGCCCATCACATCAGGCTCCATGTGTTGTTTATCATTTCCGATCTTTTCTTCTCTTCCATTTCCTTCATATCCTTTCTTAAATTAAACAGTGCCAACCTTTCTAACCATGAAATCTCTCCCGGACACACAACTTTTTTACTGGCTTTCTGAGCTGCTTTCATATGTGCTATATGCTAAACTGGGACAGGGGTATTTGAGCCAACACTATCTGCAAGCATATTTAAATGGACTTCAATAATACTGCTGCATTACTTCCCTGGTTTTAATCTCTGTTTGCAATCCAGGAGAGCATTTTATTTACTTTTTGGCTGCTATTTCTTACAGAACAAGGGTCTCTATTGAATTGTCCAGAAGAGGACCCAGTTTTGGCCTCTCATTGATTTTTCTTGTGACTGTTCATTCTGGAACATGCTAATCAAAATGAGTATAAAAATATTTAGTTCACATCATAGTTGCTTCTAAGAACAGAAGCTCCCAGCATAGATTTTCATGCCTGTGCCAGACAGAAATGGTGGTTAAGTGGGAGATGTATGTACCCAGATAGATAAGTGAAGCAAGCAATGAGGGAAGTGCAATCAGCTGCACCAAGGGCACCCTGCTCCACTGGGATGTGTCACTCACACTGGGACCATCTGGACCAGAGCTCATGTGGTGCAGCTCACTTGCCAGCCTCAGTCTCTCACGGACCATTTGCAGGCTCCAGAGCAATTCATGAGGGCCCTACCCATTCTTGGACATTGTTGAAGAGCAGATCGCAAAACAGGTGAAGTGGTTCAGCTGGGGAGCAGACCACTCTTTTTCTCAGGGACTGTGTATCAGTTCATCCAGTGTTGGGAGGGTGCCCTTGGAAAGATGGCAGCAACAGACTAATAATAGTAGAACAGTTTGTTACATGTCTCTTTGCTGCCTGATCTGAGCAGTGCTTGGGAAAAAGGGCAGGCAGAAAAGCAGCAAGGATGCCCTGGCCACGGTTCTGCATGTAGGTGGAAATTTTCCTAAGTGGTCCTCTCACTTGAGCAGGGGGTTGGCTGTGAGCAGACGGAGAGAGTATGCATGGCATACTTGACCTCCCCATCTGCAGTAAACTTGATGTACTCCTGAAGCACTGAGCTTGCTGCACATTCATCAGCTGTCTGGCTGTATGCACAGGAAGGCTAGCTATGTATCAAGACAGTGGGTCATGGTGTAAAGCCCTCTTCTGCAGCAGGCAGACCACATATCTTTCTTCCTGCCACAAGACCAGACACCAGTTCTGTAGATGATTGTAGATATTTCCATGGGGCATCAGATAGCAGGAGGACTTTGTGAACCAGGATGGAATGGAAAGAGCCTGCAGCTGACTGCAATGCTTGTTTGCCTTTCAGTAGTTCTTCCCATAGGACCTGGCAAACTTAGCCTCAGCCAGGAAGAAAGACAGAACATCAGCCTAGAAAATGTCTGATATGCTTCTTCATATCTTTTTTGAATCCATAAGTGGTGGGAGGAAGAGGGCCTTTCCCTACCTGAAATGTGGCAAAGTGTTTCCTTCCTTTTTCTGTTGGGCACCAAAGAAAAAACAGCCATGTCTATCTGCCAGAGGAAGTGTAAACCCAAAACCTCAGGAACAGTTTTCCACACTCTCACTTGTTGCACTGCTCTGTCACCTGCCAGTCCTGGCTCTCGTTAAAGTTCTGTCATCCTGGTGTCAAAGGGCCACATGCCAATATCGGAGGCTTGTCAGTAAAGGGTACCAGTCAGATGTTAAGACAACGTGCTCACAAGCGATAGATGATACTGCATCCTGGCTAGAGCAGTGTGATATAACTCCAATTGCTTGGCAGAGGAATGTCCCAAAGTGTTTTCTGACTGCCAGTCTCAGCAGCAGCTGGATGTTTCATGTCCATGTTTCACATTTTGAGGGTAGTGTTGAAATCCGCACCCAGCAGTAGGGATCTAGCAGTCAAGTTTGTCAAAATGGGAGTCAAAACTTTTGATTGAGTCACTTGGATGCTGCAAACATGAAATACCTGTTTTTTCATATGAAAACCAGTATGTTCCTACAAAATCTTTCAGTGTGACTCCACATTTCCTGGTACAAAATTGTTTGCCTAGACATATTTTGATCTCTAGCCAAAGACTTGATTGCCCTTGCCAATAAAAATGTGCTTGTTCAAGCCAGGATCAAAGAATAGTTTAGAGTGGACCCACCACAGAGAAGTGCAGTGTATGCCCAGCTGTCTTAAGTGTGTTGGCCGCAGAGGCATGAGAATGATGTGAGCTTTGTCTCTCTTCTCCCATTGACTGCTGCATCTGGACTTTCATTTTAACAGAAATGTGTGGAATATTTCCAAATGCTTGGCGGTCATACAGTATGCATTAGTCATTAGGGCTGGCTACTAGAAGAACCTCCATGATCACAGTGTTTTCCTGCAGTAGCTCCTTTTTTGACCTAGGTAGAGGTCAAATCTGTCTAGATATATTTAGTGCATTATAAGTCATCCCCATAAACAGGTTCTCATCACTTGAAAATTCTTGATGACTTGCTTCAGAAATTAACTGTCCTCAGGATTAGCAATGTATGCCTAGCTTCTATTCTGAATTTGACTAACTTCAGATTTTTATTACTAGCTTTTAAACATATTCCAAATAGACTGAAAAGACATTTATTATGATTTTTTTGTGCTACCTCCTCCCCCATAGCCATAGCTATTTTCACGTGCCTTAATTAAGTTAGTTATTCATTTGGCAGGCCTGTAGACGTGATGCAGGGAAAACGTATTGAGCACAGAGAAGCTCCAATATTTCTCATCCCCAGGATGCAGGCTTCAAAGCTCAACAGCTAAGCTTGCAATGACACGATCACTGAACCTTTCAAGCCTTCATGATTCATTATGGAGAAGTATCTTGATTTCAAATGCTTCCCTGTCATCATCACTTTGAATGTGAAAGAAGTCTTTCTTGTGACCTTGTTTCAGTTTTAGTCAGGATAAGTTCAAACCAGAGAGTTAAGAATGATCACTGGAAAGTAGGGGATGGACTGACACCAAAAGATTATCATAGTTCTTCTCTTAAGAGAAAGGTTTGATTCTTATTGCATTTGATGCTTCCTTATTCCTCACTTGCCCATCCGAGTCTTTCATAGCGTGCTTTGTTCATGGAGGTCTGATCACAAGCTTTACAGGGTCTCCTGTGACCAGAGTCATGCAGAACCATAGGAAGATGGTGAGAAGACACGCACCTCACGTATGCGATATAGAATTAGGCATACAAGGGAATCCATGACACTTGTTTGAGGAGGTGTGGCTGGCATCAGTGAGGTGTCTGACTTACTCTGTCAAAGTTGGTATGTATCCTGCACAAGTTGTTGAGTAGCGGTGGCCACGGAGGCATACTAAGAAGTTGATGGGACAATGCAGAACTCCCATGGCAGCGTGGGGTCCTGGTGTGTAGCTGGAATCAGTTTTCTTGTCTTTCTTTTGCAGTTCTCAGAGATGGGCTCTCCATAATGTTCTGGTTATGAAGAAAGAAGGACCGCTGAATTGTTGTTCTGCAATGGAGAAGACAGAGGGAGAAACACCAGCACTGTGGCTCCCACCCTGTTGCTTATCTCCCTGCAGACGTGTCCCAAATCCTCTCTGTGCTGTATTAAGGAAAGAAAAAGCTTAGACAGTACAACGTCCGCTTTCTTACATCACCTCTTCCAATTTTGCATCCTATAACCCCCTGGTGAAAAGAGGAACAATGACTTTATATAGCTGCTGCTTGATTCTTTTGCTATTTACCTGGAATACAGCTGCCTATGGGCCAAACCAACGGGCACAGAAGAAGGGAGACATTATTCTTGGAGGACTGTTCCCCATTCATTTTGGAGTGGCTGCTAAAGACCAGGATCTAAAATCAAGACCAGAATCAGTGGAGTGTATAAGGTAAGCCACAAAAAGAAAAAAGAAAAAGTTTTGGTGGGGGAGTCTTGCCCTTTCTTGGCTACAGGTGACATACTATATACAGTGCGTACATACAGTCTGTAGTCTGATGCTTGTAGAGGCAATGGGAAAGTATGGTGTAAATAACAGAATAAAACAGGCATGTAAATACATGCAGTGCATATGTTAAACAGTAACATAAATAATATTTGGACAGTGAAAGAGGGCAATCCTTGTATTACCCAAAGCTGCCAAAACATGAATCTATCTGGCCATTCACAGTGGACATTTGAATAGTATCTGAAAATTAGCCTTCATAGCAGAAGGATGGAAAATAACCCATAGTGCCCTTAAGCTCATTTGATTACAGTCATGCACAGCAAAATAGCTTAGAAATCAAATTTTGGGTTTTTTTTCCAGTTCCGCTTCTCATCTTGTAAGACTTTACAAACTGTTTTGTTGCCTGAACAAGTGAATAGGTGAAAGTGAGACAGGTCATTGCTTTTGAAAAATCCCACTGAACACACAGATGTTTCTTTAGGACCTTTACAAAGTCCCAAACTTGAACTCTTTACCCAGGCTTTTGTCATCCAAAGTCCTTTTCTTCTGTGTAAGCAGTGCGTATAGGTTTTGTCTTAAGTCTTTGGCAGTTAACCTTGGAGGGAGAAATGCACATTAAAACAAAATATCTTATTATTAAAGTGTAGCCATTTTTATGATGAAACATGAGGGATTTTTAACCTTACAACCCTGCACATAATACACATAAAGTGTGACAGAAACTGATTGCATGTGAAATGTCATATAAACAAAACATGAGAAATTGATGTGGAATTTTGTCATGACCATGCATGGGAAAACAATTCACTGTTATAGGACCTCTTCTGTAATCGTATGTGAAAAATTGTATATCTGGAATTATTTGGACCTCTCATCCTAGACTGGGGATCTAGTACGGTTTTGTTGCAGACGGTAATGAAGAATGGCTGACAGCATTCCTGCTATGCTTACAGATTCCAGGTGTGGTTTCCTGCTGAGACACTGAGCAGGACACATCCATCTAGGTTATGAGATCAGCCCCAGATGGTCTCATAGCAAGCACACAGAAAGAAATGTAATTAAGCAGAGTTTCTTTTGGCTTCTTCTGTGCATGCACAAGAAAGCAATGAACTAAACGTATGTGAAATGTCTACTTCATGGAGCTATAAGCTCTGACAGATTTTCAGCATTTCTTTCTCTCCCAAATGCAGCATTTTAAAAGTGGAACTCTGAAAAGCAATTAATGTTTTCATCTCTGTTGTCTTCTTCACCTGCTCCAGGTGGCAGGATGGACAGTACAGATATTTGCAAACTGAACATAGCTTTAATTTCTGTCAGTGCTGGATCAGCCTTGGTGACTCCCTTGACATGGTCGCATTATTGGAACAGATCACAGGAGAACGTTCCCCTACGAGTACTGCAAGTGCGTGGTTGCCAAAAGATTTGGTAATGAGGTAGCACCGCCAACAACAGGCAAATCCTGAAAAGCCAGACCAGCCATTTTTAATGACACAATGGGAGATCCTTCTGGGTGGCATTTGGTCTGCTAAAAGGCATCCTTCACCTGAAATTTGCCTGGGCAAAATCTGTGTTCTTCTTACCCCCGCACTAAGAAGTTGCAGGTGAAAAAGAGAGGAGTTGACTGAAGAGGCATTTGTGCCACTTTGTCACACTCCTTCAAGGAGCTGGATAAATTGTGAGTTGATAGCATAATACATATGGAGAAAGAATACTTAATGAAAGGTCGGGATCTATCTGCAAAGGTAGTAGCAAATAAATAGGAAGATGGGATTGACTGGACCAGAGATGACTGGAATCTCCTTCATTGCATATGTCTTTACCAGAAAATGTCCAATTCCAGGAAAGAATTAATTCAAAAGAGATTGGGTTGGGAAGACTTTTTCAGACTGGTCATCAGATTTTCTTGAGGAAGACAATCCATGGGACAGTTTATGTGCTATGGTGTTTTCCTTGTTATTGGTACATGTTAAATTGAGAGCAGATATTTTTCCTGAAATGATTTTTCTATTTTAAGCAGAATTTAAGTCAGAAAACTCCTCTGACTGGACTTGCACAGAGATCTCACACCACAACCATAATCGCTCATTTTGGTTTTGGACTCCATGATTAGGTAGTAGCTTGGGGCAGGGTAGTGCATGCTGACTCTAAAAGCCCAATACATTCTTCAAGTCCTGAGCTAGAGTCTTTCATATCACATTTGAGTTTCCTCAGCTGTGTGCAGGTGGCTAGTCTGGAATGAGTGAACTCATATTTTCTGGGGAGAAGGAAAAAAAAAAAAAGATGGGGTCTAGTTTCTTTCCAAAGTAAAATCTCCACAGTCTTGTAGTGTCAAAAACTTCTATAGAGTGGGAAATCCACTAGAGGACCATAAGCATGGCTGTACCTGGTCAAACCAAAGGTGCTAAATCTGTTCCATATCTTTGACTGCCCTTGTTGCCTTTCTCTGAGCCTTCTCCAGCACTGCTATACCTTTTCAAAGCTGAGGCAAATCAGCTTTATACCCTTTTTAGATGGCTGTGTACAGCTTTTAATCTCTTTAGTATATAGGAAAATGTGTCTCATATCACATAAGAAAATTAGACCCAGGTCGCTCTAGGAGTATGCAGGCATCCTCTCTCTTTCCTCATACTCCTGCATTAGGTGGCAACAGCAACAAGTCATCAGACCATATGAAAAGTTCCTTGCTTTGGGAGCAAGAAAAGGCCCAGGGGTCCCACTGAAACCCTGCAGGTGGTTTGCCCCTCTCTCTTCTGGGGTTCAGTAACAAAATGTTTAAGATAATGTGGCTTTCTTTTGAGGACTGTTCAATCTGATCTGTGCTGTTTGGATGTCTTCCCACACATTTAGCTGTGTTCAGTGCCATACCTATGCTCCCAAACAGGGCTTCTCAACATAGGTAGGATAGTTTTCTCTTCACTTTTTCAGTTTTCACACTCTTCATACTCTTGTGGCATGAAACCTTTCTCGCCCGCTCAGCATACGTACTGGCCTGAACCTATTGTGCATAACTTGTACGTGACTATTTGGAAAACTATATACATAACTCTGCAGTGAAAGGAAAAGGGAACAGTAATTATCTGTTTTCCATTCTTTTTGTGCTGATTCTCCTGAAAATGCATCTTCATGCTTTAAGCACTGAGTTCTAGAGACCAAAGTGAAAACTTACTCATGATTTTGCTACACCAAATGTCAGATTGGAGTATGGGAAGTGAGAGCAATTTTGTTTCCTGTGTTTCAGAAACACTTACATGGCTTATTGTTTAAGCAATCAAGTATCCCGCATTTGATGTAAATACACCTTCTGTCTTTGTGTACCTTTGTGTGTGCTGTTACAGCAACTTTCCTTATAACATTTGCTGATGCATATCTGATGTGTGCCGTGGAGGCAGAGCCGAGCACAGCACAAGCAGTCCCTGACCCCCATTCCCTGTTAGCACCCACAGAGGCCTATTCATAACCTAATTTCTCTGTTCTTTCTTGATTTCAGGTAGATTAACAGTAGTGGTGGTGGTAGTATCGTCAGTATTATCAATAGCATTATTGCACAGATGGGCGGTGCCCATAGATTCCTCCTACTGTAATGAACTCTTTGCAATGAGGACATATCTTTACTGAGCTGAGATACAGTGTTGCCAATAAGGTGTCACTGGACCATCATTTTTAATGCATATTCTCCATATTCTGATCAGGAATCTAGCCAAGGTTCCACACTGTGGTGCACAGCTTTCAGGCTGTGAAACTGTGGTGAGGTATCATCCCCATGTCATAGTGCAGGACTTCACACAGCATGGCTCTGGGACACTTCAGCTCACTGAGTCTGTCTGTCCATTTGAGAGAAAAGAGAATTTTAATTCTGCTCCTTATGGATGTATTTGCTAATCCCACTGAGAACTGAATGTATAACATGATATTTAGAACTTCCTCCCTAAGAACAAATTATTTCCTTTTCCTCTTCCTCTTCCACCCACCTTATGAATTTTAATTTTTTAATTTTTACTTTTCTTTGGTCTGCACAATTACCCTTACCCATAGCCCTGGCTTGTATGAGTGGTAAGCAACTCATTATACCTACTGACTGCAGGAATCGGACAAACAACTGAAGGTCTCCCCTCTGCATAGCTTAGTAATAGCAGTGGTAGTAGCTGCAATAAAATGTAATTAATGTACTGGAAATGTAGAGAGGACAGAGAAATTAGTATGTGCATACAACCACTAGAGAAAGAGGAGTACTGGGGTGAGCCAAGAGGCACATGCAGGCTTTGCCACCATTCTCAAATAAAAGAGCCTGTCACATATGGGAGGGTAAGTGAAAGCTGTATTGACAGCTTTCACGTTACTTCTTTTCCTTCATGTTCTATTGCTTTTAGTTTAGTTTTGATAAATGAAGGTCATGAATTCACATGAGGCTGTGAATTGCTCCTGTATGGAGACTGACAAGAATCAGGACTAGCTTCCCTGCTGGATCCAGTGTGAGCTGTTCAAACAAAACCAGACAAATAAACAAACAGACAAACAGGGGATGGAGCTGCAGGAGCTCAAACGATGCAGTGATCTTATGTCCTTTAAATTATATACCCTTACTTTGTAACATTGACTAAGACATTTAAGCCATCCTGAGCACCCCTGGATAGACACATTTATACCAACTAGAAAAAAACCTATAGGAATCACTGAGATGTTGTGAGTTTACTGTCTAGCAAACTGGGCTACTGTAAAGATAATCTGTCCCCTGGAGATGTGAAGATTAATATGAGGATTTGTAGAGGAACTGTTCCTGATTTCTCTTTCCCTGTTTGTGCTCTTACCTGGGAATAGAAAGATCAGTGGGTTGCATACTCTGACCGGTGGTGGAACAGGCATTAGAGAGGAAACATTTAAAGAACTGAGTGTAAATAAAAATTCCTATCTGCACCTTTGGGCACTGAATTATTTACATTAAGCTCTCATTTAGAGCTTAATGACCACTTTTCATAGCACCACATCTCAGAAATGTTAAAATACAAGACTATGCCAACGTACCTGTAAAGTAATATAGCAGAAAATAAGTTTTGGAGGCTGCTTATTTTCCACCAAGAAAATGCCAGTGGCTATTTAAAGCTTCTGGAAATCTAATGAAAAGTTTGCTTCTGTTAGCAAATCCTTTGCAGTTTCTTCATGGAAATTACCGGTCAAATTTCTGCGTGGTTGACAGAGCGTTCCAGTGACTAGTCATATTAGTCACAGCAGCAGCATCAAACAAGAGGTTAGCTGGATCCAAAGGCTGCTCTTACCCGTCACCCATGTACATAGCAAGCCAAAAGGAGCCTATCTGCAGCCCTTTGCCCCTTGCCCCTTGCTGGGGCCTTACAGTATAGTGGGAGAGAATTTATCCACACAACTTCCATTCACAGGGATGGAATCATGAAATCTTACTTCATTTAGATCAGTTTAGTGTCACTGGCTTCATCTTACCAGAACCATCTAACCGTGTTAGCTCTGGTACAGTACTGATACAACACTGTCTCAGTTAACAAAATGAGACCTTGTCTGAAGCTCTATCAGAGAGAGGACAGAGGGAGGTGTGTTTGTCTCCATCCCATCTGATCCTTTTCTCCTGACCTGCTGATGCTGCTGTCAGCAGAGGTGCAACCGAAGAGAACTGCAGGTCTCCTGCCCAGGCTAGTTTGAGGTAAATTATCAAACCCATTTCAAAGACTTTTTGGAGTCTAGCTCCCAGAAAAAAACCCCTTCCCTCCTTTCCCCCCCAAAATAAAATCAATCCAAACTCAAGTCCCTGAAATACAGGCTTTATACATTCATCAAGAACATATGTCAGAAAGGACGATAAAAGTAATTACGCATCATGGGCCTTAGTCTGCATCTACTGAATTAAGTGGCAAACACATTCTCTGAAGTCAAGGAGAAGACAGATCAGTTATCACTGCTTTTGAAGATACCACCTTGCTGCATTTAAAAAAAAAAATTAAACCGAATTGCTGTCAAGCAGGCAAAATAATTCCATGTCATACTCCACCTGCATAATTTAATGTGAGCAGGCTTAAATTTGCTTTTGCGCATACTCAGATGTGTGCAGCTTTTCACAGTGGTACCTTTGAACTTCCCAGCTTCTCAGCAGTCTTCCCTTTAAATATAGAAAATGCTTTCAGATTTTTCTCTTTTACATGAGAAGCCTGAATATAGTTCCTTGCTTCAAATCCTATTTTCATTTTAATTCAAAATATCTGTAAACACCTTTAGCTTTTCAAAAGAAGTGTCACAAAACCCCTCTTTGCTGCGATTCATCCCAGCAAGCATTACTGACCACATGAGGCAGCGTGGTGTGCCCAGCACATCTTTTTTCTGTGCACAATACTCACTGCCTCATTCACTCTGAGACTTCTCCTTTTATTTATTCCATTGCATTTCACTCCTTAATGGTTTGGAACTATAGCAAAAAATAATCTAAATGACCAAATTACTTCTAACTGTAACCCACACTCACATGTTCTAAAGGCTGTCCATTTTCTTAAGGGTGATCTTAAAATAGCTAGCTGTCCCTTTGGTCATAAATTATAACTAAGGATTTTTATTGGCCTCAAACTTTTTGACTTGAAGAGATTTGTAATGAAACCATGCTGTCTGGTCTTTGAGGTACAACCTCAGAGCAGAACCTCATTTGGAAGTTGGCCAAAGATGCCTGGAACAGGTGAAATTAAGTTGAATAAATGAAGTTTTTAAGACTTAAAGATAAACCTTAGATGTGATATCTTTAGAACTTCTGATCCCAGATAAATCAGATAAAACTCCTAGAATGGAAATACCGTGGCTATGTTCATTCAGCTTTAAAGAAGTCAGACATAGCTAACATCAACTTTGGAAGCAACTAATTTAATCCAGCAATTAAAACATGTTCAGGTCATATAACTCAGAGATTGGAAGCTCATGTTTTCATGAAACTTATCTTTAGAAATCTTCACCTTTGTAATGGAAACATCTCTCAAAATGTTTCACAATGGCATTCATGAAACCTAAAATTTACCATTTCATATAGAATCTGTTCTTGGGCAGGCTATTTCCCCAAGCTCTTCCAGTTCTGGAGCCAGTCAATTTTTCCAATGGATCTCAAGCGTAACAGCTTTGACACTGTCCCATTTCCAACTGCAACTCAACACAAAACTGCGAACTGCTATCCTGACCCATGCAGTGCGTGACAAGGAAAGGCAGGTTTTGGTTCATGAAAGATTCTGCCATTCCAGCTGAATTACCCTAAAACATGGCAGCTTCTCAGGCACACAACCGGTTGCTTTTGCAGCTTTACAGGAGAAAACACAGTAGGTAAAACTTGAGAATAACACATATCAAAGCAACTTTCTTCCTGCTGCTTTCCACAAAAAAGCTTCTTTCACTGCCAGCCCCGGTGATGCTCTAAACAGGGACTCCCAGGTCCTGCAGCACACTCTTGCCACCATTCCCCAGCTCTGGGTTAGCTCCATGCGCAGCTAAGAGAGAGTCAGAAAACTCAGCTGCTCCATTTTAGAGAACAGAGGAGGCTTCAAAACACAGTGTTTCAATTTCACAGGCTAGCTCTCATGGCATTTTCTGAGCTCACGTCTAAAGCAAATGTATGACAGCACTATAATAAAGAGGAAAGTTATTTCTTTAATGAAAACACTGAAATATCTAATTAACAAGGTAGGAAGCAGGGATATTCTTTTATAGCATGTCTCTGTTCTTTGGTATGAGCAGGTTGACTGTGCCCTCTCTCACAGTGTGAAGCAGGTGATGTGAGGCCAAATTTCCCTGAGCGGAGCTACCAGGCACCTTTGCATCGAGACGCCTAAAGCCAGGAGGAGTTGACACACTGAGTATCCCTGAGCCCAAGTCCCTGGCAGCACAGGCTTAGGAGACACTGCCATCTGCATTCAGAAACATGTCAGAGGAGCCTGGAAGGAAACCTCGTAGGTGTAGCTTTGTGTCAGAGCATTTGCTCAGGAATGATGAGATCTAGGTTTCGGGTACCGAGCAGAAGGGATAGGCCAGAGGCAACAGCTCAGGCATGTTCTCTTTCGACATTCCCAGACTTCAGAGGACTTAGAAAAGCTCATCTCATCCTCACAACCTCTGAAGTGAGCTCTCAAACTGAAGAGCTGAAAACCAGAACACAACCTTGTAGTACACACATGCCTCTTCTGTAACCATTAAACACTGGAGCAAAACTCTCCAAATTTAGTAGAATGCAAGAAATTGAGTAAGTTGCTTTTGCCTTTTGTATCTGGAATTCTTCACTCTGTCTTTGTCTCAGTCCTGGTCTCCTCTGTTTTCCTCCTTCTCACTCTATTTTATTTTTATTTTTGCTCCCCCAGGTATAATTTCCGAGGCTTCCGCTGGCTCCAGGCTATGATCTTTGCCATAGAAGAAATAAATAGTAGCCCAACTCTCCTTCCCAACATGACGCTAGGATACAGGATATTTGACACTTGCAATACAGTCTCTAAAGCCCTCGAGGCCACACTGAGTTTTGTGGCCCAGAACAAGATAGACTCCTTGAACCTCGATGAATTCTGCAACTGCTCAGAACATATCCCTTCCACCATTGCAGTCGTGGGGGCAACTGGCTCTGGCATCTCTACCGCTGTGGCCAATCTGCTGGGACTCTTTTACATACCTCAGGTATGCTTTCACTTGTTCAGGTACACGTACTGCTGTTTGGAGGAGATCTTTAAGTACATTATAGAACCATGACAGGGAATTGCACTGCTGCCTTACGCACTCCATCTCTGTTTCAAACAAAGGAAGGTTTAGAAATGCAATGGCCCTAGCTGTACAAATACATCATTGGAGGGCTGAGGGGCAACATTACAATGAGAAGCACTGGCTTTTAAAGTGGGACAACAGTTTACATGAAAGAAGGCAGTCTACTTCCCTCCAAACTTATTATGTCAAATCAAACCAAGTATTTTTTTTGTCAGAGATACAAGTCTTCAGGCTCACATTTGCCAGAAATGTATTTGGGCCAGTACAGGTATGTGCAGTGGCTGTGGCAGCTTCTCTGTCCCACTCTCTGCCAACGTGTCCTAACTGCACACCGGAAGGTCTCAAGAGGAGTTCAGTCTCCATGGCTTGTTTAATCTTTGCCATTTCCAATAGAACCTCAAGGAGAGGAACAATACAAAACGTAGAGGTTTTCTGATGGTAGAAAAATGTCTTGCTAGCAATTTTCAATCCCCAAACACGAAGCTTACCAAGCAGCCAATAACAGCATTCAGTCAACAGCAACTTAGCCTAGGAGGACTAGAGTCCTCTAGAGTGGTTTACTCTGTGAACATGAGTAATTTAGGTCAGTCATTGGCAGCTGCTAGTCTTGACAGGTTAGTTGTGATGTTACTTCACCACGGTCACTGTCTAGTCATGCCCAACTCCCACAGAATCCCCTTCAGGCGAAGCTCAATCATTGCCAGGTACTCTTAGGTCCCTCAGCATCTCTGATCATTCAAGTACACGATCTGTAAGGTTGTTGCTTCTGCTGATCAGATGCTGTGCAGGTTTCATCTGGGCTGACCAGCCTTTCTTTTGCCCTAAGGCCTCCAATACAGGGTTTGTGAGAGCGTGTGGACATGCCCCTCCTTGTCCTGGGGTCATCTGTGTGGTAGTGTAGTTGTGCCAGCTCCTGTGTCACAGCATACTTCTTGCTGTCTGCTGACTCTACAGGGCCAGTGCCGGCATCCACAGTCACATCCTTTTGTTTAATGAACTTGTTGCTCTGCCAAGACCCTAAGCAGACTATGAGGCTGGCATATTATAGATTAATGTTGTTGCTCTCAATTTTAGATTTCCACACTGAAGACAACTTTGGAAAAAGGGCTTGGTCTTATCCATTTATGTGTTGCCTTGCATAACCTAACCTTTCCATTTCCTCTTCTAAAATGAATACAGGTGCCAGAGGTCACAGCAGTCCTTGAAACAAGATTGTGTCACACTGCACTCTCAGTCTGTCCTGAGAGGATATATCTTTATTTCAGCCAGGGCTCCAACTCCCATCTGCACCACAAATGAAGAAGGAAGGATTCTTGTCTGCCTGGTGCACAATAACATATCTTGTCTATTTAATGTTATCGGTCTGACTCTCTCACAGGAGTCTGAAAAATGGAAATTTAGTCTCTGAGCAGGGCAAGAACGGTTTAAGCTAAGACCAACATATGTTATCTAGGTATTGCCCAGAGTAGCATTGGAAGGTGGCGTGTAATAAACACTGTGATGGCATTTTATATTGTTTTTATATTTTTATATATATATATAAAACATATATATATAACACGTTTTATACTGTTAATTTACACATCGCAGTACCAGGTGAACAAGGGCAGCTGAGAAGGGTTGGTGAGTTGGACTGAACATAAGAGATGTTTGCAGTTCTCAGACTTTCCCTTTGAAGAGGGAATGGTGTTTGTGCCACGAGGCAGTAGCCTTATCTAGAGGTCACTGAAATGGGTAGATGTCAGGAGGTTCAGTTCTGGAACGAAATCTCAGCCAGGTGGTTGAAGTATGACAACTGAAAACAAGCTTTTAAACTGGGAGTTGTTGGGCAGTATTAGAATACACATTATTGCTGCCATTTATAACAAGGCCATTAGTAAATCCATGCTTAATAGACCCTGCATTTCAGTACAAGTTGGAGGTATATTTTATGATTAATGTAAGGCTCATTACTCATTCCATTGACATAGAAACTGGAAATGTTATGACTCACATTCTGTTTCTCAGTATCTCACCCCAGTGTACCCTTAGAGAACATGCAGCTGTAGGGTACCTTGCCCATACCCTTAGGTACTAGGGGCACTAGGTTTTAGGAGATGAGAGTAGCACTGGGCAGGAGCCTGTCCAGGGGAAAGTATAGCTCTGTGAAAGGAGGATTTGCTCCTGTGGTCCTTGAAACTGCACTAGGCGACCTCCTTTTCTTTCTTCTTGCAGAAACATTAAATGCCAGAGTTTAAGGACGACATAATGTTTTCTGTAAATTTCCACTTTGTACAAAATGAGCTGTTTAGAGAGGCTTTTTCAAAGTGAGAATGAGTCCTAAAGAGTTCAGATACCAATCTCAGAATGCAAATATAAGTGAGTTTTAAAAGTTCTACAGATCTTTAAAGTATTCTCTTCTGGGTTTTATGGTTTTCTTCCTACTTGTAGAAAATCCAAATTATATCTTAAGAGCTGGCACTTGTTCTGATTAAGAAAAAAAATATTTCTTGATAGTTTTAGAAAATAAATAAAATTCCATTTTAACTGTAAAACATGGTGGCTCATGGAGCATGGAATGCCTACTGGCTTCTTTGCTGATTCTGGCCAGCAGTGAGGAAATACTGCTAAGGTAGTATTGACCAGCATTACCTTAACACTCCGCAAGGTCAAGGCAACTGATATACATCACATGCTTCTTACTTCATCTGGCAGGGATTGTATATAACACACATATGGTGCCTGATGGAGCCTAAGGATGGGGACAGAGGTGAGAGGCAAGGAGAGACAGACAGTGCTCTTCAGAGTAGGTCCAGGATGGCAACATCGGCCTGCTGTCTCATGTCTGGTTCAGGACAGAGGAAGCCTGCATTTTTTCTGAATTATCATTTATCTAAACGATACATTCTTCTTGTTTCTGGATTTGGTAGGAAGTGCAGCAAGGTACGTGTAGGCCACCCCGGGCTCACCTCTTTGCCATTCCTCCAAACTAGTGTCAGTGTCTCTCTCCCTCAGATCCTTGACCTTACAGGTGGACATGAGCTTGCTCCAGCCTCTTGGGTCCAAGCAGCTGCTCCTGTATGTGTGCCTCTGTAAGACAGTTACAGCTACAAAAACATACAGACTCTCAGAATGGATCATGTGCAACCACAAACTAAGAGTTCATGGCTGCCAGTGTGGTGCTCAGCTCTCTCTTCATCCCATCCGAGGTTACATGTGTTGACAGCGATGCTAGATAAATGTAGGCAATTTATTCCCAGGCAGTTCACTTCATGGTGCGTTTTGCTTGTTCACTGTGCTCTCACAGGTCAGCTATGCCTCATCCAGTCGTCTCTTGAGCAATAAGAACCAGTTCAAGTCCTTCCTCCGCACAATCCCCAATGACGAGCATCAGGCCACGGCAATGGCAGACATCATCGAGTACTTTCGCTGGAACTGGGTGGGAACAATTGCAGCTGACGATGACTATGGTCGGCCAGGGATTGAAAAGTTTCGGGAGGAGGCAGAGGAGAGAGACATCTGCATTGATTTTAGCGAGCTCATCTCCCAGTACTCAGACGAAGAGGAGATCCAGCAGGTGGTGGAGGTCATCCAGAACTCCACAGCAAGGGTAATCGTTGTTTTCTCCAGTGGCCCAGACCTGGAGCCCCTCATCAAAGAGATTGTCAGGCGAAACATCACGGGCAAAATCTGGCTGGCGAGTGAGGCCTGGGCCAGCTCTTCCCTGATAGCCATGCCAGAGTTCTTCCGCGTCATTGGCAGCACCATTGGGTTTGCACTGAAGGCAGGACAGATCCCAGGTTTTCGTGAGTTCCTGCAGAAGGTGCATCCCAAGAAGTCCACCAACAACGGCTTTGCCAAGGAGTTTTGGGAGGAGACGTTTAACTGCTATCTCCCTGATGGGTCCAAAAATTCTCCAGCTTCAACTTCCTTCCACAAGGGCCATGAAGATGGACTGGGAGCTGGAAATGGAACAGCTGCCTTCCGACCTCCATGTACAGGAGATGAGAACATCACTAGTGTGGAGACACCATACATGGACTACACGCACTTGCGGATATCCTATAATGTGTATTTGGCAGTATATTCTATTGCCCATGCCTTGCAGGATATATACACCTGTACCCCTGGGAAAGGACTCTTCACTAATGGATCCTGTGCAGACATTAAGAAGGTTGAGGCATGGCAGGTAAGTCCTTCATTTGTGTGCCGGTACAATATACTTGCAGATAAAAGACAAGCTGTCCCAGAGCTCTTAGGGTGCCTTTCACAATCCTGGGTCTCAGACACAGCGTCAGGCTCCTGGGACATACCATATCACTGTGTGCAAGTAAGGTGCATGCTCCCACGCCACAGGGAATGTAAGGTAAGTTGTGTTAGGTTTGCCTGCAGTGAAAGGGGCTTAAACCAAGTTAAATTTTCTTGCATTCGCTAAGGGCCAAAAGTGCACACACAGACAATTACCACAGTCTGGCTGACGCAAGGTAACTTGATCATATATTGAACCCTTACATAAACAAGAGGGCCTGGAGAGAGCACATAAACAAGGAAAACAGTTTTTAGAGTTCATTTTCTTTGGCAAGCTCTATGTCTTTTGCAATCCCACAGCAATTTTCCATACAGGCCATATTTTTTTCCCACAGTTTTAAGCTTATATAGGATCAAACTAAAGCAGGTTGAGTAATGAAGGAAAATAACATGTGGCTATTGGGCAAATAATAGATAGCTGCTTTGATTTGGCGGTGATATTTGTGAACTGATAAAATGATACTAAAGACTTAGTCACATTTACCCATTCATTCAATGCATTCTCCCCACTGGCATATGGATAGTATTCTGGCATTTTGTCTTCTGATCCTTTATGAATACTCTATACCTTACAATATGTTTGATTGTGCTATCCGATGTGATATTCAGTATGTGTTTTTAATATCTACTGCATTCTTAAATAACAGAATTAGCTTGTAAGGCTGTCAAATGAAGCTATGCTAAATATGTAGCAAATTCTGTTTGCCCCATTCTGGTCATCACAGAAAACTTGGACCCAAACATATCTGAAATTAGAAGAACACAGATGAATATAAGGACAATCACATCCCTGTTTGCATGTGTAATTTCCTCTATTCAGGATAGTCTAACCAAGATGAAGGCTATCCATGCCACAAACTTTGCAGATGTTGGGTCAGCAGTTGCATGTGGGAACTGCAGTTTGGTTCCTGTCTAGTCTCAGTCAACTAAAAAACATCAGTCAGATCAAAGTAAAAGGCTTTGTCTTGGCATTTATGGGAAACCTGTATTGCTTTAGGTACCTGATTTGGGTTTACCAAAACCACTTTACTCAGAGTTGATGAGTGCAGGGTTTGATCGTGGTTTAGGGGAATCCTGTGATTGCTGGCTCTCTCTGAGGTTTCTGTCTTTCAAAGCTATTCTGCTTTTCAGGAGCATACTGGCAGAAGTGGGCAAGTCACAGACAGCTTTCACTGTGTTGGTAAAAATGATCCAGAATAAATATATATTTAATTCATTCCCTTATGCCTTGTCAACTGGGAAAGTAAAGCAGGACATTCATACCATAGCTAACTAAAATAATGTGGTGTTTGTTGAGGATTCTGCAATTGGGAAGAATGTCCTCTCATTTCTGTCTGGTGCTGAAGGATGGTTGTATCAAAATGTAAAACATCCTGCTGATCTAGGCTTTTGGGTATGCATACTTGCCTTAAGGGAGGGAATCAGCATCAAGAAAGAGTATGTGGGGGATAACATGACTGAGTAGGAATAGCAGGTGCTACAAAGAAACAGGCTGTATTTGAGATGACCACCATTATGTGGTGTTGGCTGTCAAGCATATTTGATATTTGTGCATTTTTTCACTTCATTTCAAAATCAAACACATGAATAGCAGGTAAATGCAAGTGTGTGTGCATACCTACTTCATATCAGGCATTGCGGCTCATTACCCTCAGGAAGCTTTCCTCAGCCCCGGGGGTAATGAGTTCACCTCACAAACATGCATCCTCCAGCATCTCCAGAAAGTGATTTTCCAACAACCAGACAGAAGAAAACCTTTCTACTAAAGTCAATCTCATTTGCAGCAGTGCTTCTGCCGGTGGTCAGCGCCTGCTCCCTCTTCTCACAATCGGCTCAAGGGTTTCTTGATAGGAAGCAACCTGAGAGAGTGAAGACAGTGTTAGGAAGCCTCCACGCCTGAGACTGGAGGCAGCAGCCACTAATAGTGTCTGCAATCACTGACCAGGTGGCGTGTGGGACAGATAAGACAAACCCGGTGAACTCGTGGCTCCATTAGCCTGAATTCCTGTCCAGCAGCCCTTGCCAGCAGGCTCGGTGGCTGCGGAGGATAAATGGTGTGTTGGAACACACCAATCCCAAACAATTTAATTATGAACCATTTAATTTTGTTGCCTTTCAGTGGTGTTACCCATTAACACATATTATGTATTCATTGTCTGCTAATTGTTAATTTTATGTACTCAGAATATAAACCGTTGTGGAGGGTGCCTGTGTGGGTCTATATATTAAAATAACATCTTTACCTCAGTGATCAGTTTGTTTGAACTGGACAGCAGGAAACCTAGCACAGAATTACTATGTGTTGGTTAAATTGGGTGCAATTCTTCTATTAAGAATTTACCATCTAGTATTTAAGAAAGCTCTAAGTATGTTTCAGCATGGAGCAGCACATGATTTTTCTGTGTCTCACAAGCTGAAATATAAAATCCTAACAACTTCCTTCTCTACTTATTTATAACTACTTGTTTAAGAAGCTGCTTACTCGTTTTCTCCACCTGAGTCAGTGGTTTGTGACAGTCCCTGTCCATAAACTCAGTTCTTGCTTCCTTTTGTTTTAGCAATGCCTCTGAAGCTGGCAGTGGGCACCTCCACTAGAGATGGTCAGCCCAAGCTCGCAGGCTGCCGCAGCATGTACAGAGGTGTGGGCGCAGGCAGAGCTGGTGAGCAGGCAGGGCAGCTTCCAGGCAGGAGCTGTGCCACTCACTCCATGCGTGGAGCTGCCTGTGGGGTTCAGAGTCCTCTATCTGATAATGGGAAAACTGGCACTTCTGTACTCTACAGAAAATTACACACTTTAATAGGATGTCTGTGCTGCCCTTATTCTCAGCAGCGTATATGCCTGCAGCTGTCATGTCTTACTACCCTGCTGAAAGGCAGAAGATAATCCAGTTGCACACCTTTGCAAGATGCCTGGAAAGAGCAGAGAGTATTCTCTGCACGTGCCATTGTTGTGTCCTGCACAATATTGATCAAGATCAGATTAATTACTTCTTTTTGCAGTGTTTTGTTCAAGTAGCAAAAAGGTGCAGGGCAATCCCGAACAAAATGTATAAGCAATTTCTGTTGCATTTGGAAATGGCAAAATTATACACAAAACACTAAGGATTAAAGTGCGTGACTGCAAATAGTACAACAGAAAGAATCGTCTTAAAGGGCTCCATCACCTCGGATTATCAGAAGCCCGTTTTGCTGCTGGGCTGTGATTTTTTTAGGAGACTGTATTGAGCAGGGCTAATTCTGTGTGTTGCTCTGGTTCATGGACTGGGTTCCCTGAAATACAGGCTCTCCCATAAGCTATAGAATAGCGGTGGGAAGGTATGGCAAGAGGTGAGACATGGGCTTAGGACTCCTGTACTGATGCTGCCTCTGTCAAAACTCCCTGCATCTTTGGCCTGTTTCTCCATAATAGCTCAAACAGTTTGCTTGTGAAGCCCTTTTTTCTTAGTATCTTCCTTGATAAGATTTCCCAGGTCCCTCAAGTTCTTTCATTTTCTTGGTCTCTGCTCATGTGGCTATTCCCATGGTCACTTCTAACAGCAAGTCCATCTGTTCTTTTTTCAATTCCTCTCTGAGCAAAGATTTACAACCCTTTGGGGCATTTACAGGAGCTTCTCCAGTGCCTCTCTCATTTCAAACACTGGAAAACCAGTAAGGGATCCTAATCTGTCCTTCAGAGCAAATATTTATTACTTCATATTCTTTCTGTGTGAGAAGAGGAAAAATCTGTCTTTACCTCAGACACAGTTCACTCTGTGTTTCTGCCCATTCATTTGGCTTCTTGACGATTGTCAACAAGCAGCTGATGGGCCTCTCTTTCTGTCTCACAGTAAAAGCATTGTGATTAAATGGGGAACAAAGGTGCAAAGGTGCACAGTCACAGGGTCACGGAGTGTAGCACCCTTAGGTGGACTCCCAGATTATTTGCAGGTTGTGCTTACACTGGAGGCTGTGAACTTTGGCAGGTTCATGAGTGAAAACTGAGATAACTCTTCTAGGCACCAAGGCAAAGCATGCTGTACAGGCTGAAAAATGTGCTGTCCTAGTGATTAGCAGGTTAAAGATGTGCTCATGTAAATTATTCCATGCCTAGAAATCTGATTGATCTCAGACTTGGTGAAAAGCTGCCATATGTTGTTCCACAAAATAAAAGGAAATACAAATTGGCTTCACCTAGCAACACCTGAAGTCTTTTATTACACCTGTGCACCTACCAGCCAACAGTTCCTTCCTCTGTGCTGGTGATACACATTATGATGAGGTAAAAATGGATCGGTGTCTTCTCCAACTTTACATTTAGGTATGTCTGGCTGGCTGGAAATTGATTCTGCAAGGCTGTAAAGAAGTGACATACGTCTCTCCAGACCTTTGAGCCTGGGCTTATCTTACCAATTTTGTGTCTGTTGAACTATATAGGCCTGTCTGAACAATTAAAGTGGTGTATGGAAAACAGCTGCTTTGTGGTATAGAGAATGAAACAGTATCAGAACAGGTATTAATTGAGGCTGGTGTGAAAATTAGTCATTTGGGAAGAATTGCAATGAAGACAGAGGAAGCTGCTGAGCATCAGGCAACTGCAAACCTAATGTAGTCTGCATTACAAATGCACTGGAGATATATTTGTTATGAACAGAAAGCAAGCATTTCACCAGTATGCCTTTGCTGTGGGAGACTGAATTGAGAGGCAGACAATTTGAGCCACACACAGAAATGTGTGGTTCAATAGAGCAAACACAGCTATTTCTCCACAAGGGCAGTAACAGGTGATCGCTTATTCATCAGTTTGGAGATAACAACTTGCTGTCAGCTGAGAACATCACTTGTGAGGTCTGCAACTAAGCAGGCAATAAATGGAGTCTTATTTAGATGTCTCTGCAACTAAAAGGAGAAAGACTTAACTGAACCTTACTAAAGGGTGGGTCGGGCCTGTAATGTCACCAGTAGAAAATGCACAGGGAAACCATCGCCCCAACAGGGTTGCTAGAAGAAGGGTGAAGGAACTGCATGCAGCAAATATGCAACCTCTATGTTGTGAAGTAAGGCGTTGTGGTTATTAATTACTTGGTAGAGAATGGCTGAGATTCTTCTGAATCAGGGTAGTACACGCTGCCTCATAACAATAAACACAGTATTCCTGCCCACCCCCAGATGTGTTGAATTTCTCATAAAAGTCATTTTTAATATAGTCACTTATATGCCACATTACAGCAAAAGCTGTATTTGAAAAGAAGCTTTTTCTAGTATTTATGAAGCTCATTTGTACCTTTGTCATTTAGGGAAAAGAAGTCAGTTTTTCAGCCTATATTGGACCTGGGAATTTTAGGGAAGGTTCCATGAGATGCTCATATAACACCTCTGTCTTGTAGCGACTTCAGATAATAATTATCCCTTGAATTACCAAGACGTCAGTACCTTTTGCTAAGACACAGCATGTCTTTATTACACAAAAGGATGTAAAATTTCTTCTAGGACTGACCTTTCCTGATGTTACTCACAAATGGAGCTGGTGGCAAAGGGCACCTTTAGAGCCCCCTAAAGGCACTCAGAAAGTGAGATGAGGAAACAAATGGACTTTCAAAAACTCAGTTTCATGTTATAATCATTCCTCTGACTTGGCTGATTTCCATTTATCCCAAGGTAGGGTTGAAGCTAACTTCAAAGCCATGGTAATCATAGCATAGGTTGTTATTTCTTTTCTTTCTGGGTGGTCAGCCATCTTCACAGATGCTTTACTAACCAGCCACATAGTTTTACCCCCAAAGTGAACTTTCATGCACTGTGAAGGACTGGTGTTGCTCCACACAGTGGGTGAAGTTTGGAGGAAGGAGAACAAATTACCTTCTATGGCATATAAAGGACCTTATTGCCTTGTAGAATTAAAAGAGTGATCTCCCCACTGGAGCATAAGCAATACTTTGCTCAGAATGGACTTTCATCTGTGTCTCTAGGATGAATTACATGAAGGTTATTTAGGAACTGTAGAAATCAAAGCCTTGACATGAGATTTCTTTGTTGGTCAAGACTTATATTGACAAGGGAGATGGAAAAAACAGTTTTAAGCTAGTAGCCAACTAGAATATGTGCCCAAACACAGTAACAGTAAATCCACTGGGACTTTAATTGACCATTGATGGGACCCATGACTGTGCTTGCAACAGATGCCCATTCTAAATGTCCAAAACGGTTGCATGAGTTCAGTCAACTCCGTGTGACTATAGGAAACTTTAGGACTCTTTTCTTCCTTTTTTTTTTTTCCCCCCCTAAATGGATAGTAGTTCTTGAATAGATTATAAATAACCATTGAACTCAGGTTTGATGAATTACCACTGTTTTGTTAAAAGAAATGACACCAGGTATGCAGTATCAGTTGGTTCTCATTCTAACAGAGCGGCAGCTTAACCAAGCATTGAAGTAATTCATGCTATAGTTCCAAATAGGGAAGAATTTACAGTCAAAAGCTATGACTTCCTCCTGGCCTAGAGAAAGGCACGGTTCTTCAAATCAGTATCAGCGGTGTTCTCTGCAGGATGCAGTTTCAGACCTTATTGTGACTTTGAAGAGACTGATCCATAAAGGGCTGTTAGAAGAAAGCAACAGCAAATGGGTGCAGAGAGACCATATACAGATCCGTTCTCTGCACAGCTGGGTAGAGACAGCATTAAACACCTTCCAGGAAAGACATTTCAATCAGATTTTGATTATGCAAGATATTATATGTGAATTATGCTACTTGAAAACACTGGTCTTGCAGGATAACCATTGGCTCTATTAGTAGCTTTAATAATTGGACAATTAATTATATATTATTTAGTAATAAATTTAGACTTAAATTAATAAAAAGAGACCCATCTTAAGCTTTTAGATACTTCACCACAACAGTTATTGTGCAGTATGATGCCCTCCCAAGAGCATTAAAATATCGTTTACTCAGTCAGGATTTCTGCCAATGGATCCTTCACTGTTAGTACACACAGCACCCTGGGCCATTGTACCCAATGGATTTCTCCATACTATAGTTATTACAAGTGAAAAACAAAGCAATTATGGTATCAAGTCTGGACTAGGTGGCCCTGATGGTTCTTTCTTATGGTGGCTGTAGGTAAAGACAGCAACATACAAAGTACAGTACAAAATGCCATCTAACAGCACTGAGAGTTAGCTCTCACTGTACCTGTACCGTGCCTTTGTCTGTCCAGAGACCATCTCTCTCCACAAAACCTTAATAAGAACCTAAAAAACGTTCAAATTGAGTCACTTTCCAAATGATTATGCAGTTTGAAATCCTTTGTATAATAAACTATGTAAATTTATGCCACGTTCAGGAAAGTAATCTTGATGCAGCTAAGTGATGCTTCACATTGGATGTAAAGTCTAGGTATTTCACTTCTGAAGGGCTGTCTTTGCCAGTCAAACTTGTGTTTAGCAAGATTTATTTTCTCCAACGACATGCTGACTAGCAGACCTTTTTTTTATTAGTATGATCCGTGGCAGGTCACATCTCTTGTCACAGATCGTGTCTTATTTCTAGCTGGGATTTAACTGACCTTTAGTTTCATTGATCCTTACTTGGCCTTGCTCTATTACATTTAAAAGTCCAGATGAAGTACTCATAATTTTTCTCCATATGGTATTTATGCACATTGATCAAATTATTCCTCGGTCTTATCATGATAACTTAAACAGAGTGGGTTTTTAGTCATAAGATATGTTTTCTGCTTTATTTCTGTAACTTGTCCTTCTTTTTGGCGTATATTCAGTATTGCTTTAACAGCCTCAGCACAGCTAGGTAGTGAAAAAATCCCCCACATTTACATACACTTATTACTTCCTTATTTATACGTGCACAAGTTACATTAGCCTTCCTTGCCACAGCATGCAACGGAAAGGTTGCATTAAGTTGCCATTAATACTTTGCAGGATGTAGTACCTTTTCTGTGCCTGTGGCTTGAATTTCTTATGCCTTGATGCATAAGTCTGAATTTCACTGTATTAAACACAGATGTTTGAGAGCAATCTGGGGCAAATACTGTGTCTTGATTATTATTTACCATTACGTTAATCCATGCATTTTGTGCAAATTTTCCCAACAGTGCTTTTGTATTTGCTGCCAGAGTGTTGATGAACATATTGGATAACAGTGAGTTGTTTCCTGTGGCTGGAGGAATTCCCCATGAACTGATGATCCATCTCTGTTAACAGTTACCTGTTTTTACAAATCTGTTGGGCAGTTCTTGATCCATCAATGGATGCTTTACATTAAATGTAAAGCTCAGATATTTCACTTCTAAAAGGGTATATTTGCCAACCAAACTTGGATTTAACAAGATCTCTATTCCTCAAAGCCTTGTCAACTGGCAGCAATTATGTTTCTGTCCTATAATTTTGTATTAATTGATCCTCAACCCAAACCTCCTGTTTTCCCATGCTTTTTCCTGGAATTGATGTCAGGCTAACCAGCTGTTGGTTACAGAGGACATCCCTCTGCCTTTTACGATACTGTCTTTGCTTGGCAGCTGTTGCAGCCCATCAGAGGCTGACTCTAGAGCAGCCCACTGCGCAAAAATACAAGCCTCTATAAGAGGGTTTAGCTCTGATTCATGCCTTGCATGGACTGACACAGGCGGAAACTTCAGGCATGCTGTTGGGACTGCATCACGTCTGCATGCGTACAAGAAAGGTGAACTGGCATTGCTGTGGAATAATATTAGACAGCATATTGACTTTGTCATTCAAAGCCAGCGGCATTTTTATGCATATATCATAAACCTACTATATTAGCGCTCTTCTTATTGCTCGTGGAGTGCTGTGATGAACTGTGGTTCTGTCAGCCTTGTAGATCCACTTTAAATTGCTCGGGCTGTTCTCTGATCTCTTTTTAAGGACCTTCTACCTCTGTTAATGTCACATTATGGCTCCAAAACAAGTATCTTTGGGATAAGAACATCCAGGGTTTTTTCCTGATAGCAAGGGCAATAACATATCACTCATTTAGCTTACCTGCTCCTCCTTAGCTGTCTCTTTAGCTTTCCATCCTCTTTAGCTGCCTCTTACTGCCTTATGGCATGATGATACACGTGGCATGATACACGATACCTTTCAATTGTAATAAGTTCAAGAAATATCTTGATATGTTGCCTGGTGATTTTTTCCTCTTTGTTCTCCAGGTTTTTCTATGTTCTACTTTCTGTTACTATAATACTTGTATTTCAAAGCCTTTTTGAATAGTCTGTGTTGGATTAGTGCTTTTAGAGCACACCATAATAAATACTGCTGTTTGAGCTTTATTTGTATAATGAGGATAGCAACATATCATTACCTGTTAATTAATGAGCTTTTATTTTAATGAACACAGCCCAAATTTCTGAACTGATAATGGGTTTACCATGCATGCAGTACAGTCATTCAGTCCTTTCCTCTAGCTTGTCCATGGATTTTCTCCATTGTGTTGGGTGCAGAGACCTCCTTCATCACTGGCCTATGCTTCTACATCACTGGGGCAGAGGCTAGTCAGAAGCCTGCTTGATTTTGTATAGCATTATATTCCATGTCTAGGGATTCTCCACAGACATTATTTTTCACTTCACAACCGTGATTTTTGTCCTGATTACTACGAGCTGCATTAATGCTCACAGTATTTTTGAGCAGCCATTTTTGTCCAGAAGAAATCTACTACAGTCAGTAGATCAGATTAAGTCTGTTTGTGATGGAACTGAACTGGAGGCTACTCCAGATGCCTTAACTCCTGAAGTTACTTGTAGGAAGGATTCTTTTGGACTCTAGGGAACTAACAGTACAATATCATGCTTTGGGCCATACAAATATATAGAGGTACCACCATACAGCTAGATCTTAATTGAGGACAGAGAAATGAGAAAATGTTAGAGGAAAAAACTTTTGTCATGTCTCTTCTCCCTGGAGTTAGTCAAACTCACTAATTGCAGTTAATTGAAACAACACTGTCCAAACAAGTATTTTGACAAGCTCAAAATTAAGCGTTTCCCCTTTTTCCCGTTAAAAAAGTATATACAATTAAAAATGGAACTGTGACTTGAAGGTCACATTTTAAAGTTTGACTTTAAAAAACATATTTGCATGGAATTTCAGTTGACTGGATTTCACATGATGTTTTCCTATGTAAATCTTTAGTTTCAGAAAATCCTATAGTTGAGATATATGCAGAGGATGTTCCCACCCTGTTTATTTCCCCATGTATCATGTGCATCCAGTCAAGGCCAAGCACATGAAAACTTTCTTGCTCTATTTTTCACTCATGTCACACTTAGCAAAATCATTATCCTTTATCATAGCATGCTTAAGCAATGTGATGTTAGCTATCAGCTTTGCATTAAGCAGTACGAGCTCAGGACTTGCATTCTATAGACAAGTGCACTTAGAACAGCAGGTGTGCACAAGTTCTGGAGGACCCTGAGGAAACACAATATTCCAGTCCCATCCTTACTGTGTCCTGTGACCTCCTAAATCAGTCTGGAAAACCAGCCATGCAATGGCAAAATACTGTAAGATCATTTCTTGATTCCTTTGGGAACATCTGTGACTCAGCAGCCAGGTCTTTCTGAAGCATTTTAGACCCGGTTTTGTAATGGTGTTCAGGCATCTGCAAACACCAGTAAATACCTAATGGGATTTTCTAAAGTATCTCATTTAGACCTGACTTGTGCAGCCTCTGTTGTGGAATCCACTAGGCTTGTGGTTTTGAGTTCTGTCTGGACATCTTTGTAAACATAGTACTGTAGTAAATCTGACCCTAAATCATATCGGTCCTGTTTTATGTCAAGTCTCATTTTGAAATGCATGCCTTTGACATTTTTGGTTTAAGTGACTTGCTCCTACTGTTGTAGCAGCTATTAATTTGTTACTTCTGTCACCTTTCACTGTCAAGAAAGCGTCAAAGCTGCTGTAGTTTTGAATCAGCAAAGCAGTGTCCCTTGATTGCTGGCTAGAATACACGTACGCTAACCCATCAAGCCCAGTTACAGACAGTCCAAGTGGTCCTTGTCGTAGCAGACTCTAGGCTTCATCAATTTCCAAGCAGAATGAGCGCTCACAGCACAGCAGGAGCCAAAGGAAGCACCAAGCACCTTCCACTGAGCAGCAAATGAAGTGTTTCCAACACAGTCCATCTGAATTCCTCCCTCTCCCAATTTCTGCAAGTTTCTATTGGAGGACCTGCTTCTCTCTCGCAAAGAAAAAACAAAATGTATGCAAGGGTGCCAATGTCAGCACCACTGCTGCCCTTCCTTGAGCAGAGGGCACTGGTCAATAAGACGGGGAGAGATCCATATCTCAGCTGCCTAGGGATGTCATATCCACGATGGAAGCAGGACCAAACCAAACCAATTATCAGTTAAAATATGCCAATCAGCACATCTTGTCATGGCAGCCTGATGTGCTGTACTTCTCTAGAGACCTGAATAAAGTCAGTCAGCTTTGCAGGGGTCTCTGCTTCTGTGAGAATATGTCACCTTTTTCCCACAAATCACTGTGTGTGTCATAAACAGTTAAATAATCCTGCACTTTCATTTCGCTTCAAATGGAAGTCAGACCGGCTGTCTAAGAGTTGCCACCTCTGGACCTCTTTAATCTTCCTTTAATTTTATTCTTCTTTTCTGATCAAGAGGCTAGAACTAACTGCATTTTCCAGGGAAAACTATTATTGATGTACATATTGGCACCATATTTTCTTTCTTAATTTCATATCTTAATATTTCGTTTACTCTTTCAACTGCATAGTGCACAGAGTGTTTTTACTAAGCTACCTACAATAATGAATGGGTCTTTGTCTTGTGTGTTTAGTTAATTTTGTTTCCAATAAATATTATGAATAGCATAATTATTACTTACAACACGTGGCACATTGTATTTGTCATACACATTTAGCCTTCAGTTGTGCTGTCCATTGACCTGCCTAGCTTTACGAGGATGTCATTCAGTTCTTATCAAGGCATAACAACTTTGAATGTTCTCGAGTTATTCTCAGCCTTTGTACAGCTATTCTTGAGTCTTGAAATGAACTCTTTCTTTCACACTGTTTTTCAAGTCACCAGCAGATCTGGCATTTCACCAGGGCTGGGATGTCCAACCCATCTTGCCAGAATTCCTTTGCACTATTGTTAATGAATCTCTGGCTGACTATCAGTGTTCTCTCTCTTCAACTCTTTGACACCAGCCCTTCTTCCAGACTTTATCTCCCTTCGTTCATCTGCACTGTTACCAACCTGACAGTTTCAATCCTGGAGTACAGTCCAGTCCTTGTACAGTAGGTGATGACTGGTCTTCATTATTTTAGCATGAAGTGCCCAGTATCCCAACTACAGAGCAGGCACTCCTTGTGCATGGGCCTGGACATGTGTAATAAAGACATCCCATTTTGTTGTTAGGCATTTACAATGAGAATCCCAGCTCTGTTCCTGGGTCCCTTTCAACTTCTCCACATGGTTTACAGTGGATAAACAGTATTAACAGTCACTTCTTCAGAGCAGAAAATCAATAGAAACCAGGCAGCTTAGGTGGAATCTTGCAAGTGGTGCATGGTAATGAATCACATCCTCCACTGGCTGAAGAACTCTGTTATCTTCTGAATGGCCTTTGGAAAAAGGCGAGATTAATGGTGTTGGCATATCCTGGCATCTTGGTTTAAAAAAAAACCATCAGCATTACATCTTGTCCCCATCGGTGCACAATGAGCAGCAGGGGAGGAGGAGAGATTATGGGGGAGAAGGAGAGTTCAGCTCCTGCCAGCAAGAAGAATGCTTTGGGCTGAAGAGCTGGGTGCAATTCATCTTCCCTGGCCTCAGGCTTCTGAAAACAGGTATTACTGACCCACGGGGCTAGGGTCAGCGCCTTCCTGCCTGCTTGGTCCTTTGTGTCAGAACTGGTCAATACTGTGGTGACATCACTGCCTTTGGGAGAGCCTAAGAATTGGCCTTACATAAATAACAGGCAGAACAGGATAATCCAAAGTAGAGAATGCAGCAGGAATTAAACATTGGTATAGACAGTAAAAATTAGCGCTTTGCTAGCATGTAAATAAAGATTGACACATAGATAGATGGAAGCAAAAGGAAGAAAGGAAAAAAAAAAACCTCTATTGCTTCAGGGAACATTTCTCTTAAAGTATTTTACAAGTAGCCCTTTCAGAACTGGCATGGACATATTTCCTCCTGATACTTGACCACTGACAGAAACTAAATCCTGTATGCTGTGACCGCTGGGCTAATGGGATAGCTGAGCTCTCGAGTCCTTAAGCCTACTACAGCATTACAAAAATATCTTCTCTGGGTGCTTGACTAGGAAGCCAAAACAAGAGCAGAGAATGGAGCCTTGGCAATTCAGAATGAAAGGGAGGACTTGCCATCTTCAGTACAGTCACCAGCTTTTCATCATTGAGCCATGAAGTGTAATTGTGCGCTGCTCTCAGGATGGGCACCTTACCAAAGCACAGGGAAAAACATTTGATACCCATCGGTCCAGAACTGTTTTACAGGCCTGGATATAGTTAGGTAGACAGAAATTAAAACTCAGTGTAGGGAAATGTATGTTAACTGTCAAGACAGGATTCCTTGCAACTGCATGTTAGGAGTGAGAACCATTCGTCTTTTGCGGGGACAGACACTTGTAACGTGCCCAGGTTCAGTTCCCTTGCAGAACCATTTGACCTAGTGAGGAAACATGTTAGAAAAAAACTGCAGAAGGAAGCCAAGGACATTAAATCCTTGCTGGTATATGGAGACTAGTTAAGGACCTCTCACAGTTGAGAGGCAGTAAAGGACAACCCATAGTAGATATGGATACCAATGTTTATTTAAGAATTAACAAGACTAGAGCTTTTACCCTGCCTAGTATACCACTCACTTTCCCCACTTTTGTTTAGTCCAGCTGCTATTAAAATGTACAACCAGTACATACTGCTTGCAGCAAGCAAGTAGCAGGCTTGTGCTCCAGACTAGAAAAGCTCAGTTTTGGACATTCATGCACACACACAATTATCTCCTGCCTGACAGCAACTGCAATTTAAGTGGGGTTTTTTGCCTGCCACCAGCTCTACTAGTGACACAAACTAAGTGCCTACTGCAGATCAAGAAAAGGTGGAGAAAGGGTAAGGAAGCTGGCAAGGCAAAACAAAGGTATTAAGTGGTGTTTATTAAAAGTGAGACAGCATCCTTCAAATAGCTGAGTTATGTCTAGTGAGTAAAATTGGAAGGATCTTAACTCTGGCAGGTTAAATGTAAAGATAAAATAAGGCAAGCCAAAAAACAGAATGAGGAACAGGCTGTAAATGGAGAAAAATCTCTCAAATCCTTTTTTAAACACTTCAGCTGTAGGAATGTCTGTTGAGCCATAGATTATCACTTCAAGAGACAAGGTAAGGCCATAGCAGAAGAAAAATGTGCTGTTTATGGACAAACTTGAGAAGGTTTATTTATGGGGGACTTGTAGAAGATCTGTTTGATATTGAAGTGACTAGAAGAAGCTATGGGACACAACAGCAAAATGAACCTTCATACTTTGGTGCAAGTGAATGATGTCCACCCAAAAGCTCTGCCAGAACTCACAGATGAAGTAGCTGAAGTGCTGGCTACAGTTACCAACTCCTCACTTAGAACAGTCTTGGGCTCTGAGGCCTACAAAGTTGACAGATGTGACATCAGTTTTCTAAAAGGGTTCTAGAGGAGATCCAAGGAACTAACAAAGCCTGACTGAGGCCATTATTAAAGACTATAGTTAAAAAAAAAAAAAAAAAAAAAAGACTATACTGAGGAGGAGACACCATGACTTTTGTAAAGAGAGGCCCTACCTCACAAACCTTCTGAAGTTCTTTGAAGGCATTAAGATGTATGTGGATCAGGGAGCTCCTGCTCACAGAGAATGTTCAGGCTTCTAAAAGACTTCTGGTAGCCTGTCACCAAATTCAGTCCTTGCATGGATGAACAGTTGGTTGAAAGACAGTCAGCAGAGGATAAAAATAAATGGTCAGTTCTGACTAATCACAAATGAGATCTTCAAGCTTGAACAGGTCCCTAGGTGGACTCCTGAGCTCTGGCTGAGCAGTAGTCAAAGAGGCAAATGCAAAGAGGTAAACAGAGTGCCCTGGAGGCGCTTCATTAACCCATGGTGCAACCCTTGGTGTATCTCACTTCAGTATCACGTGCTGGTGTCAGAATTGATGAAGAAGACTGGGAAAGTTTGGAGAAGGGTCAATGGAACAGCTTCTGTACAAGAAGAAGCAAAGTCAGATGGGGCTCATCAGCATGGGAAAGAGGTGGCTGAAGAGAGTTTTTAAAATCCGGAGAGGCATGGAAAAGGTCACTAGCAAATGACAGTTCTTTGTCTCTTCCAGCATAAGCACAAAGGGCATCAAAAGAGGTTAGTAGCTGCTCCGTTCCAACAGGCAAGAAGAGGTGCTTTTCTCATAAAATGTAGAGCTCCTTGCTGTAGGAGGATGTGGATGTGAAAAGTCTGCACAGGTGCAGAACACAAATGCGCAGGATCATGGAAGAAAAATCCACTGCAGGTTATCAACTACAAAGATCTTTGGCCCAGGAAGTCACTGAGCTGCAAAATGTGTGAGAGTATTCTGGGAAAGTATCACATCCCCTTCTACTGTTGTATAGGCATTTGCAGAGGTCCCAGGGAGATGGGCTGCTGGTCTGACCTAATACAACTGTATGTTATGTTTTTATGATCCTTCCTTTAGAGTGGAAACCACATGACCCAGAATATCTACCCTAGACAAAGCATGGGATGCTACGTGGCTGGGAATGGCCTTACCAGGAATAATGGGAGGGTGAAGTAGAATGCAGCTTGCAAGTCCTTTCTGAGAATAGGTGTTTTAATTAAAAGGCATTGTAATTCAATGTGGAGCCTGTGACAGAGAGAAAAAAAAACAGAAGAAAAAATTATGGAAAGAAATATCTGAAGGCAGTAGCTTGCACAATGCTCTCCTCGCAGGCTTCCACCAGCTGCTGACAGTTTTCACGCCATGAGGTCAACACTTCTTTCATAAACTCTTGGTTCCAGGATAAGATACACGCACCCCTGACACGTGCTCTTGCCCTTGCTGAAGCAGGGTCTTTTAAGTCTTTGTGGACTGAGTCCTGGGTATTTATGTTTCTATCTTTAGTTACAAAACACAGTGACACATTTTTAACTGTAAAGCCTTTAGCTAATCATTGATAGACCGGTGCCTATAAAAGAGTGCCATAGTTATTCAGAGTCTACAACTTCCTCTTTTAAAGTTGAGTGCTTATATATTCCTCAGTTGTTTAAACCTTATTTTCATCCTGTAGAGAGCAGAACTTGTATGATATACAGATATCATCCTGGGATTTTCTTACCATCTACAACAGGAACGTGTCCTACAGTTACCATTTCACAAGCTGCCCCTCCGAAATTTAGGCTCGAAGGCAAACTTTGGTATTTGCTGGAAAGTGAAAATGGGTTTTGTTACTCCTGTTGTTCCTGTTGCCCCTCCATTTGAGATTTTAAATAGGGCATGTATCTTTCCTGCATGAACTGACACACCTGGGCTTTCCTGCTCTGCAGCTATGGCTGCATAGCTGAAGCTGCTATTCTGTGCCTGGGGAAAGACAACACTAAGTGCAGTAAATATGAATATTTACCCACCAGACAGAGATATGAGCTCATACATGAAATGGTTTATAACCCGAATCCTCAGGTGTAGTGTGTGTGTGTGACCAAGGGAAACACGTTGCTAAACTGCTAAAATTCTACAAAAACCCACCAGTAGCCAGGGGTATGTATTACTTTCTAAGAAGCCTAATGTCAGGAGGTAAGGCAAAGGAATAGACTAATTGAGATGAATGTTATGAAATTAAACCAAAAAAAATGTATGCAGGGAATCCAGAAGTTTCTCCACCATTTATCTTGCTGACCATAAGACCAGCCAGCCTCCTCCTGCTGCAGCTGGCCAAGAGAAGCAGGACTTGAACTGAAGAATCTTCAATATAGCTTTTACAAGATTGTCTCCTAATGTGTATAGTAACTGTAATCAAAAGAAGGGCAAGGTCTGCAGCTCCTGTCTATACAGATAACCGTCAACCCAGCAGTGATGTCCAGTCAGAATTAACCTAGCATTGTTCAGCAGAGTGCTGCAGTGCTGCACGAGAGCATGATACCGAGTTGGAGTGAGGAGAAACATGACATTCAGCTCAACATAATGACTCAAATCTGATCTGGACGTCAAAGCTGCAGGTGTCACCCTGTGGTAGGTGCTAGAGTCTGCAGAGGAATGTGGTTCCCTGCTTGGGACCTATGCTGCTGGTGGACAAAGTTCCTGCTAAAGTGTCCAGGATCGCAGTCTCACTGCAGACAAGGCCAAAGTGAGCTGATGCAGCACAGACACCACCCTGGATCTGCAGATCCTGTGTCACCCTTTCTGACCTCAGAGCTGCCTCTGCCCTGTTCTTGCTCTCTTCCCTGATGGAGCTAGGCAAGTACCATCTTCCTGGGTGCCTCTCAGGGGCAACAGGGAAGAGAGGGGAGCAGCCTCTTTTCTTCCCCACAGCAGGCAATGCCCCATTTCTGCTCAGCAAAGTGCCAGAGCAGAGCACCTTCTTTTGCCATGTCCATCAGAAGATGAGATCTTCTAGGGACAAGGGCTGGCTCTTCAGTGAGATCATTGCAGCTGCACACCTTATGGAGGAGCTGGTCTACAGAGGAGGGCCAGCAGGGATGAGAAAAACAGAAAAAAAATCCTGCATCCAGCATCTCACCCATTATTCAAAGACTGAATACTGTGGCAATATTTTGATGTACTTCCATCAACATCACACAAAGCTGCAAAGGTATTGCCAGCCACATCCTGCGTAGTACTACTATGATTTTTCCAGACTCTCTCAGGATGGTACTGATATAGGCAGTGAGAGGAGGGTATCTTTGTAGCTCTGGGGATTTTAGCTTGAGGTAGGAGGATCCCAAAAGGAAACAGAGAAAAATGAGACAATTTAGCAAAACTGACAGGAATTAATGAAATTATTCTGTTCCCTTGTCCCTGTGTTTCCAGGTGAAAAGGCTTCATCAAAACAATATTATCTGTTCTATGTCTATGGGGTGAGGATGGCTCTTTCTGCCCAGACAAATTGATTTCATTTTGGTTTTTCTTACATTTTGCTATCCAGGATTGTACGTTTGGGGACCCACAGGTGAGAGAGAGAGAATTGGGAGTACAAGCTGTCACAGGTGATAGAATCACAGCAGCAACGCTGCCACAGTGGTCTAGGGACAGCTGAGAGCCAGGTGCCCTCAGAGTCACCTCAGCTTTCCGTGGATGAGCTCTACAGAGAAATTAACTACGAACATCCATTAAATGAGGGAGAAAAAAAAGTATCTCATAAGTGCATAAACCAGCACCTAACTTTTGAAGAAAAATATGATGTGGATGAATTATATCACAGTTGCCAGTATTGTCTTTTGTCGTGGTTTGGCCTCAGCCGGCAACAAAGACCCACGCGGCCGCTCGCGCAACCCCCCACGGCGGTGGGGGAAAATCAGAAGAAAAAGGCAAAACTCATGGGTTGAGGTAAAGGCAGTTTAACACAACAGCAAAAGAAAAAAGAGAACAACAACAGTAACGCTGATGGAGGAATGTACACACAGGGTTACTGTACCAGCGCTCACCCACCACCCCAGGCAGCCCCAGCCCGCTCCCAAGCCGCGACTTCCTCCCCCTCCCCCGGCCAGCTCCCCCCCATAGACTGGTCATGGAGGTCGTGGTATGGAATACCTGTGTCCCGTGCCAGAAATTAACCCTATCCCTGCCGGAACCAGAACATTATCCACCCCTTATTCTATACCACCTACGTTATGCCCAGTTTCCAGTTAATTACCACTACTTTTCCCATCTTATTTAAGTACACATACATATATATACACAGATATAATTCCCTTAGTGTATGGGCCATCCCTCTAAAAATGTCCATTGAGGTCATTTAATCCATGGCTTTGGGCTCCCTCTGTTAGAACAGTCTTTCAGGGCAGGCGAGATGCTGTGTGGTGCTGGACTGTTGCATGCTGTATTTGGGGCTTGTGGCTGGTGTATCCAATGCAGCCCATGCCCATGGTGCACGGGTTGAAGATGTCAATCTCAAGGAAGCTGCTGGGCGCCAGCTGCTGAGGTCAGTTCTGGTCCCATCACCACTGCACTTTACTCAGCTTCATTAAAGTCCATCTGTCATTAATTTAGGTGATTCTTACCATACTACAATCAATGGCAATTGTAGTAATGATGACATACAGTGGCAGCATTCTTTAGCAATTAACATCATACAATTTGATTCATTGGCTATTCTCGCCCCACATCAGATCCCCATGAGGTACACATCGGACCTCCCCATCCTTCCGCATCACCCACAAAGTGCACCCAGGTCCTTGAGCAAAAGCAATCCCATGGATAGGTTTGCCTTTGCCTGAGGCAGGACTAACCCAGACTGTCTTCCCTAGCATATTCTTCATGTGCACTACAGGGACTTTATCCCCTTCTACAGTGCGTGGAAGTTTTGATTGGGCAGGCCAGCCTGATTGGCAGATCCCCTGGTGTTGACTAACCAAGTTGCTTTTGCTAAATGTGTATCCCAATGTTTTAAGGTCCCACCACCCATGGCTCTCAGTGTAGTTTTTAACAGTCGATTGTATCGTTCTATCTTCCCAGCGGCTGGTGCATGATAGCGGATGTGATATACCCACTCAATGCCATGCTCTTTGGCCCAGGTGTCTATGAGGCTGTTCTGGAAATGAGTCCCATTGGCCGACTCAATTCTCTCTGGGGTGCCATGTCGCTATAGGACTTGCTTTTCAAGGCCCAGGATAGTGTTCTGGGCAGTGGCGTGGGGCACAGGGTATGTTTCCAGCCATCCGGTGGTTGCTTCCACCATTGTGAGCACATGGCGCTTGCCCTGGCAGGTTTGTGGGAATGTAATGTAATCAATCTGCCAGGCCTCCCCATATTTATATTTTAGCCATCATCCTCCATACCAAAGAGGCTTTAACCGCTTGGCTTGCTTGATTGCGGCACTTGTTTCACGTTCATGGATAACCTGGGCAATAGTGTCCATGGTCAAGTCCACCCCTCAATCACGAGCCCATCTATATGTTGCATCTCTTCCTTGATGGCCTGAGGTGTCATGGGCCCATCGAGCTATTAATAATTCATCCTTATGTTGCCAGTCCAGATCCACCTGAGCCACTTCAATCTTAGCAGCCCGATCTACCTGCTGGTTGTTTTGATGTTCCTCAAGTGGCCTGACTCTTGGGTACATGGGCATCTACATGGTGTACTTTTACAACCAGATTCTCTGTGTGGACAGCAATATCTTCCCACAGTTCAGCAGCCCATATGGGTTTACCTCTGCGCTGCCAGTTGCTCTGCTTCCACTGCTGTAACCACCCCCACAGAGTATTTGCCACCATCCATGAATCATTATAAAGTACTGGCCATTTTTCTCGTTCGGCAATGTTCAAAGCCAGCTGGATGGCTTTCACCTCTGCAAACTGGCTCGACTCCCCTTGTCCTTCAGTGGCTTCTGCAACTTGTCGTGTAGGACTCCACACAGCAGCCTTCCACCTCTAATGCTTTCCCACAATCCAGCAGGACCCATCAGTGAACAGGGCATATTTCCTCTCATTTTCTGGTAGTTTATTATATGGTGGGGCCTCTTCTGCACGCATCACTTCCTCCTCTGGTGATATTCCGAAATCTTTCCCTTCTGACCAGTCCATGATCACTTCCAGAATTCCTGGGGTTTCCCATTCGAGTTAGCTGTGTGATCAATGCCATCCACTTACTCCATGTAGCATCAGTTGCATGATGTGTGGCAGGGACCCTTTCTTTGAACATGCAGCCCAGCACTGGCAGTCGAGGTGCTAAGAGGAGCTGTGCTTCAGTACCGACCACTTCTGAAGCAGCTCGAACCCCTTCATATGCTGCCAATATCTCTTTTTCAGTTGGAGTATAGTGGGCTTCGGATCCTCTGTATCCCCAGCTCCAAAACCCTAGGGGTCGGCCTCGAGTCTCTCCTGGTGCTTTCTGCCACAGGCTCCAGGTAGGGCCGTTCTTCCCAGCTCCAGTGTAGAGCACGTTTTTAACATCTTGTCCTGCCCGGACTGGCCCCAGGGCTACTGCATGAACTATTTCCTGCTTAATTTGTTCGAAGGCTTGTCGTTGCTCACGGCCCCATTTAAAATCGTTCTTTTTCTGGGTCACTTGATATAGAGGGCTCACAATCAGACTGTAATCTGGGATATGCATCCTCCAAAAACCCACAACACCTAAGAAAGCTCGTGTAGTAGTCGGTGGGGACATAGCTGCTATTTTGTTGATCACATCCATGGGGATCTGACGGCATCCATCTTGCCATTTTATTCCTAAAAACTGAATCTCCTGTGCGGGTCCCTTCACCTTACTTCGTTTTATGGCAAAACCGGCTTTCAGAAGGATTTGAACTATTTTATTCCCTTTCTCAAAAACTTCTTCTGCAGTGTTGCCCCATACAATGATGTCGTCAATGTATGGGAGATGTTCCAGAGCTTCACCTTGTTCTAGTGCAGTCTGGATCAGTCTATGGCAGATGGTGGTGCTGTGTTTCCACCCCTGGGGCAGCTGATGCCAGGTGTACTGGACGCCCCTCCAAGTGAAAGCAAACTGTGGCCTGCACTCTGCTGCCAAAGGGATTGAGAAGAATGCATTAGCAATATCAATTGTCGCATACCACTTGGCTGCCTTTGACTCCAGTTCATATTGAAGTTCTAGCATGTCCGGCACGGCAGCGCTCAGCGGTGGTGTGACTTCATTCAGGCCACGATAGTCCACTGTTAGCCTCCACTCTCCATTAGATTTTCGCACTGGCCATATGGGACTATTAAAGGGTGAGTGGGTCTTGCTGATCACTCCTTGAGTCTCTAGTTGATGAATCAGGTTATGGATGGGAATCAGAGTCTCGGTAACTGCGATGTTGCCACCGATGCACTGTTGTGGTAGCGATCGGCACCTGTTGTTCTTTTACCCTCAACAACCCTACAACAGAAGGGTCTTCTGAGAGACCAGGCAAGGCAGAAAGCTGCTTAATTTCGTCCGTCTCCAAGGCAGCTATGCCAAAAGCCCACCGGTACCCTTTTGGGTCCTTGAAATACCCTCTCCTGAGATAGTCTATACCAAGGATGCATGGAGCCTCTGGGCCAGTCACAATGGGATGCTTTTGCCAATCATTCCCAGTCAGGCTCACCTCAGCTTCCAATACAGTCAACTCTTGGGATCCTCCTGTCACCCCGGAAATACAAATGGGTTCTGCCCCTCTATAGCTTGATGGTATTAAGG